>RJWM01002321.1:0-131656 GCA_004363535.1 Dasyprocta punctata | reverse complement strand
TTCAGTCAAGCACTGTTGATCTTCTCCAACCAAAAATCTAAATGCTCTGAGTCTTCAGTATGGCCCGTGAAAAATATGCCATGGATCCAAGGACAATTGGATTCCTGAGAACTTTTGTTCCACCAGTCATTGAGTCTTGGTAGCCTTCCAGTGTTTTGTGGATAAAACAGCAATTCCTCAGGGAGAAAATCATGCTGTTTGGCCTACAAATGAGAACAACCAACTGGCCTCTGGGATGTTGTTGTCCCTGAAGATTTAACTCTGTGAAAACTGGTATCTATTTCCATCCCTTTTGTTGTGGGCAGTAGGAGTGGGACTCAGCTTTAGGGGTAGTGCTAACTTGCAGGCTGCTGTTACATTATTTGGATGGGTGTTTTTCATGAGAGTCTGATCAATCAAATAAGTGAAGTTTTTGACATAACAGATGACATTTATCACTAACATTTCATTACTGCTTTGTGGGAACAAATAAGGTCAAGAGAAGTGTTGAGGAGGAGGGTGATGGGAATGGCACTTGAAAAATGTCAGCACACGGTAAGGCCCTGAAAACACTGCAGGGCTGAGTGAAGCAAGAATTTTACAGGATCCTGCTCTGGAAAACACCCTTTGGAAAACACAGTTCTATTTATTTGGTTCTCTTCTCTTTGAGTCTAAAAAAGCTCATATCCCTCCTGGTATAACCAGGATTCCCCACTCTGACCCAGCTGTCTTCAGTGTTTTCCCCCACCAACTTTCACTGAGCCAGCATCTGGACTTTAACACTTATGTCCATTTCCACCCTCTAGATTGTGGTTGCCACTCTTCTTCGAGAGTAGTAGCTGAGGTGTTCCACTGTAAGAGTTATCTTGTCACCAACTTGTCACTCTTTACTTCCTCTCTTTTGATGCTGGTAGTTGTTGTTGGTCCCCAAGTAGTTTTACCGACTGAGAACAAGAGAAATGTTCCTCATGCATTCTCTGTTGGCCTATGATCATAGTTCATCCTCTCTTTGAGATGAAAACGAAACCATTTTGAGATAAAATCTTCTCATGAGAAGGTTATAATGCTGACATTTTACATTTTGGACACCAGCCATTTCATATTCAGAGTAGTTTTTTAAAAAATCTTGAGAAGAGAGAACTAATAGAGCATTTCTCCTTCCCCCGAGTTGATTGCTTTAATGTAGCTCTCATATCTAGATATCTCCTTTCACTTTCATCAATTCCTGTTACTCTTCTATTCTTTAAGGAATAAATCTTACTTCATGTACTCAGCTTATCAGCAATGTATTAATCATTTGTTGTACACTGAATTTCATTCACCAAATATCAGTGAAAAAACCTTGATTTTGCCCTTGAGAATCTTAGTCTAGAAGAAACATATGCAAACAGCCAAATGAAAATGAGAAGCAGCAACCCAGAAGTAATACAGTGTGAACAGAAAAGTAAGTAGCTGGATAGAAAGGGATGAAGGAGGTTTACTGATGCCCTCAACATGAATAAAAGAGTAGAGCTGCTCCTTTGTAGATAACTAAAAAATCTTCAAGCAAAGAAAATGCATGCAATCTTGTCAGTACTTAGTGAGCAGGAGCAAAGCTGGGAAAAATGAGCAAGAGTCGTCCTTTGGTTGTGTCTCATACTTATTACTAATCTAAATAATATTAATGGAGAAAATGGTGCATAAAGAAGTCTTTCCTAAGACAATAACATTTCTCTACCCCCAGATTCCTCTTTGTCTTTGTTCTTCATATTATGAGTTCACGAGGAGAAATGAGAGGACAGGAAATAAAATTCCTGTCTTTAATAAAAAAACAAAAAATCAGTATGTCAGCAAAATTAGGAGCACTTATTTACCAGAGAAAATGTAAGCAGCATCTCTATTAAGCAAGCTGGTTTGCTCATCAGAGTGACTCTTGGCATTCTTTGATAGCGTGGCTAAATTAGAAAGCCCACTGCCACACTAGAACCAAACTGCACAGAAACATTTATTGGAGCTTTAATCTTTTTTTCTAAAGTCAAATGTTGAATTTGTTGTATATTAAAAAATAGTAACAAATGTTGGTGGGATGGGTGGGAACAGGAATGATGTGAAAATGGGAATGTGTTCGCAGTTTAAGAACTCACTCTCTGGGACTTACAAGTACTTGAAGCTATTAAGAACTACTCAATCAATCTTCACTGTATATGTTATCAAAAACACTTAACTAAAGATTATATAGGCAAACTTCCAAAACATAGAAGTTTCTAAAGAAAGGCCAGATGCACAATTTCTGGCTTTATAAATTATTCATATGTATGCTATGTAAAAAATTTGCTATTTTACAAAAACAAGCCCAGGGACACACTAATGGTTGGGCAGGAAAATTAAGCTAGGTGTTTGGTAATTAATTTTGGTAGGACTAGATGATTGAAGCAGTAATTTACTACTACTTTTGAGTTCCTTGGAACTCAAATCATTTTACAATGTAAGAGGTTCCTGAGAAATTCGTTTCCACCTTCAAACTTGGATATGCGAAGAACCTTTAGGTCTTCTGTCTCTGGGGTGTACAGCTCTGTAGGAAGATATGATAGGCAATCCAATAAATAAAATCACCCTGCAATCTCTACCCCTGAGAATGCAGATTTTACTTCTCCAGGTAAACCAGAGTGTCTTAGTTACTTTCTCTTGGCTAAGACAAAATACCCAACACTCATAAGTTAAGTGAGAAGAGGTTTATTTTGGCTCACAGTTTGTAGAAGTTTCAGTCCATAGCTGACTGGCACCAAGAAGAGAAACTGTCCATGGCATGGAAGGCAGGAAGCATTGAGATTTCCTTCTTTCCCTTTTCATTCCATCCAGGCTACAAGCCTGTTGTTTAGTGCCACCCTCACCGTGGGTGGGACTTTCCTGTTCAGTAATTTCATCATGCATACCTGGAACTACCCTGAATCAATCAGTGAACTAACCCAGTATCCCACAACATACATCCATGATCCCATCACTCTGCAAAGCCCCCACCTAGAAGCTCATGAGGCTTTAGGGGGACATCTACATAAAAGCCATTACACTGAGTTTGAGTAAAAAGGAAAACAGTTGGGTTGGTAGCATAAAGACAAGACAAAGTTCATCAGGGACACAATGAACCAAGACTAGGGCTGGGAGGTCCCTTAAATCATGAAAGCTAAAAGTGATCATGGTAAAACTTGAGAAAGTCTTAAAGGCACAAAGCAAATGGGTGGCTAAAGACAAATGAGGGCTTGAGTCATGGAAGATTTGGTGTTGGGAGAAGCCACAGGTGTTGTGGGGCAGGGAAAATGAACAGTGCAGATGCCAGGAGTATGGAAAAGAGTTGAGAATCCTTGTTGATACCCTGGAAGCAAAGCAAATAAAAAGAACATCTCATATCAGAGAAATGAGGCAAGCACAGAGATGGTCATTATAAGGACTGCGGCTGTTACTCTGAATGAGGTAGGAAGACACAGAAGAACTTAGCATAGTGGAGACACATAGACTGATTTCATGGAAGGGGATCATTCTGGATGCCACTTTGATGGGACATATGCTGAAAAATACATGCCAGAAGTCACAGCAGAGAGATAAGTAAGGAAATTGTGTTCATAATTCTGGGTAAGATGGTGGTGGCTTGAACCAGATAGCAGAGGTAGGAGACTGCATTCTGAACATATTTTTAAGATAGAGCCAGAACAATGTTCCGGCAGCTTGTAAAGGAAAGAGAGGTGCTGAAGATGACAGCAGGATGCTTGGCCTGAGCGAATATGAAGTTGTAGTTACCACTTAATGAGAGTAAGATAGAAAAAACAAGGAGGATATGCTTATTTGGGGGTATGTGTATTCATACTTACATTTCAAGCGAGAATGCCAGGGGTAAAGTAAGATATTCTGATCTAGAATTCAAGGAAAACATATGAGCTGGAGCTGAAATTTAGAAATAACCATTTTATAGATGCTATTTAAAGTCATGGCACTAGGTGAGATCACTCTAAGTGAGAATGAGCGCAAATGAGAAAAGCCAAGTGCTGAGCCTTGGACTAATACTCCAGAGCTTAGGCGATGAGGGATAAATAAAAATGAACAAATGAGATGGAGAAAGAGATTACTAATAGAGTTAGAAAATGAGAGAGTGTGGGGTTCTGCAAGAGAGGAAAGAGGCTCAAAAGGAAGGAGTAAATCAGCTGAGTTGGATGGAGCTGACAAGGCAAGAATGGGAAGGATGGAGACTGACCATCATGAGCAAGAAGAACATTCAAAAGCAGCTTTTATGGAATGATAAAGGGAAGGGCCTGCAGGGGAGAAGTTGATAAAGAAGGCGAGGATAGAAAGAGACAACAGTAATAATGCAACCTCCTTAAAGAAAGGGCTCTGGGGTCATTGAATGAAAGAAAAATTGTGCAGCATATTTTAAAAATAATCACGGGATGATAAAATTAGGTGAGAAAACAATGATTTAGTCTTAGTTTAGGGTTTCACAAAATCAGGCCCTGAAATAAGGATTTTAGTGCAGAGTAGTTGATTTGGTAGTGTGTGAGAGGTTCAGGGCAACAGGATGAGAAGGGAAAGATGTGCATTTTCAGGCTAGCAGCCAACATACATGCCTTTGGGAAAATGCTGGGAAATAGTATAAAATACATGCTTCATAAGTGTCCCACCAAGGTGCTCTGGAGAATCAGTAGAAAATATACACATGATTACACTAAGAATTTATTAGGTAGACTTACAGGATCAGAAATGGAAAAGTCCTGGTAGCTATCTGCTAGGCCAAAGGTAGAAGAATCTGAAATGGTCAGCTACATGCTGGAGAGTCAGAGGATCCAATAGCAGTTGAAGGTTCAAGGCCTGGAAGCTCACTGCAGACACCAGTGAGAGCCCGTGATAAAAAGCCCAAGAACGTGTGTTGAAATGGTGAAGAGTCTCCGCTGGAAGCCTGAAGGAACTAGAGGGCTGCATCCAAATGCAAGGGGAAGACTGGAGGGAGGCTTCCTTGTTCTTTCCTTTTTTATTCTGTCCAAGATATAAAGCCATTGGTTGGTGTCACCCACATCTGGGGTGGGGCTTCTTGCCTGTTTGCTGACCTTCCTGTCAATCACCCACAGAGACACCCAGAATTGGCCGATCTGTTAGGTGGTTCTTACTCAACTGTAGTTGACATATCACAGTTAATGATCACAGCATGGGAACAAGAGTATTTGTACAACATTTCCTATCTGTTTTTGGTTAAGAAATGCTGGAGGTGGGCTAATGTGAATACCTAGGCATTTCTAACTAGCCAAAAGAGAGGGCAAAGTAACCCTTGTTTTAGGAGAAAGACCTTGGACAAAGATACTGGTAGTTGGAAATTCTCAAGAATTCATTAAAAAAGTAACTATCAAGGATATGAGAAGGCAAAATTTACTACAAAAGCTGATGGAAGAGAGAGAGGGTTATGTTTGGAACCATGCGAATGAAAGAAATATTATCTAGTGTACAACAAGAAGGCTTGCCACAGAAACATGGTAAAAATATGCGGTGCAAATGCATGTGATTGAGTCTAGGAATTTTTCTTTTACTTGCTTCTGGGTTTTTTATTTTTCCAGACTAAACAAAGCTATCAGCTGATAATTAGGGTTAGGGGGAGCTGGTGCAGGTAAAAAAGAAAAAAAAGGTTATGAGCAATCACCTAGGAAAGTGGGGAAGTAAGTAGGTGAAACAGAGCAGGTGACCAGGCAGCAAGGGCCTATGTCAGGTGAGTGGGAATGGTCAGGAAGGTTGTGTATGTTTTCCCTGACACCTTCAGCTAAAGTGGGTGTAAACCTTCAATAGAAACTGTGTGCTATTGCTTAGATAACTGTATTGTGGATCCTCATAAAGTGGACACTGTGATTCTTCCATGTTCTGAAGTAAGAAAAAGCCCAGTAGAGTTGTGGTAATAGAGGAAATGAGTTGGAGAGATTGATATCATTATCGGAAATGTAGTGTTCAAGTTGAGTTTATGGTGGAGGTACAGCATAGACAAAGACAACCTCTGGGGGATGTTGATGGTTGTGAGAACAGAGGTGTGGCAAAAATTTTGTTCATTCAGTAAAGGAGGTTATGGGATGGAGCAGCTAGGGAGCTGGAAGTATCATCTATTTGTATATCAGAATTTCTAAGAAATCATTCTGGAGGCTGGATAGGGAACTTGGCATTGAAATCTTTAAGAGACAACAGGAGTGATGTGTATAGTCTACACATGACTGGTCTGGAGGGGCAGTGAGTTTGATACAAACTGGAGGATTTAGGGAGAGCGGGAAAAGTAATAATTGAGACGATTTTGCAAAATTGATGTCATTGGTGAGATTAAGAATAGCAGTTGCAGTGGAGTGGTTTGGACGATACACAGTGGAGAGAGAGAAGGGTGAGAAAGCATAGAAAATGCATACTAACATGTTTCCAAGAGATCACCGGGCTGCTGATTTTATAGAGTTTCTGTGGAATAAGTTTTCTGGAATCTATCCCAAGATGGATGTTTGTGTGAAAATGGTTTCTTGGAAAGATCTCTTGCCAACAGTTCCTGTATGAAGGCAGGAGAGGAAGGATTGAACAGAGGGAGAAGGTGAATGGTGGTGAGGCCCAACAGCACCCTCAGCAGATCAAGAAGCTCTGAGGCTGGGGTGGATCTCCAGAAATGTCCCATATTGAAGTAGGAAGTTTGGGCATTTGCATGCTGAATTGGATCCAGGCTGTTTCTCTTTTTTCTGCCCTCCAGCTTGATAAGGTAAGTGTGTCTGTATTATTTATCAAAGAGGTAATGTCTGCATTGGTGAGCAACTGCCCTCAGCCTTGCATCATCCTTATCCAATGGATCAGCTATCTCTAACACCAACCGCTGGATTACATGGACCTTCTAATTACTTTTTCTTCTAGCTTCTCAGACTCCTGCGCTGTTTTCCACACAGCAGCTCTTCCCTTTCACCTGTATACAATGCCAACTAATGACTAGTGAAATTTAGACTCTTTTGCTAATACAACATGTCACAGGCCATCAATGCTCCCTCAATCAGTAATAGGACTTGCTTGCCAGTAGATAATGTAGCTCAAACTTGTTTAGAGACTCCTTAGGATCATAGTCAAGTTCCCAGAAAAAGAATCAAGATGGAGATATGTAAGCAGATTGTTTGGAGGTGGTCTCAGGAACAATACCTGAAAGGGAATTATGGGAGTGGGATAGGTAGAAGGAGGAATTAAACTATAACTAATTTGCAACACAGGCTTCAGTTCATTCTAGGGGTTCTGCAACTGAGCAATGCTTTAGACCAGCAGACCTCAGCTGGGGGGATTTTATTCCCTAGGGGGCATTTGAGGAGGCCTGGAGATGTAACTGGGAAGAGGTGCTGCAATATCTAACAGTGAAGGCCAGAGATTCTTGGTGTCCGGGAGCTCCCCTCCCAGCAAAGAATGACCTAGTCCACAATGTCAATAGTGTTGAGCTGGACAATCTTCAACTAAGAGATGTCCCTACTAAGGCAGGGGTTAGAGCCTTTGTAAACCTTCATTAGATTTCAGTTGCTTCCAAGGTAAATGTTGTGCAATACAACACTCTTGCCCTTACTGAATTCCCCAGAGAAGGATGTTTCTGTGAGGGTTCACAGCCTGTGCTCCTGGCAGACAGGAGAATAAGCAGCTCCACTTTGAAAGGGCAAACCATGATGCTAATGCCCAGAACTTTTCTGTATCTGTTTCTCTCAGTTGTTGACAGAGTCAGAAAGAGTACGACCTCAGGCCTGGATTGTAGGGCACACACAAAGCTGAAGATCACTCAGCAGCCAAGGAGATTTACAACTCACTGTAATTGCAATGGTTTTGCTCTGCCCCTGGCTTAGCAGTTGGTGGTGGCTTCTATAGGATTTTGTGAAGCTGCTCTGTGCCAGCTGAACCCTGGGATACTATACCTGCTGTGGCTTTTGTTGGTTTTTTACCACCTTCTTGCTGAAAAGAGTAAAAGCAGCCTACCTGGGTTGAGTGGGACAGTGGTAGCTCCAGGCAGAGATCATTCTCCTGCCCTTCTAGCACTGTGTCTGACTACCGAGCCTGGGTGTTCCATGGCCTCGCCAGTAGGTGTTAGCCTTTGGAGGAAATTGGAGTGACGCGACCTTCCTTCTCACTCTTGGCTCCTCCAGCTTACCTGCCACCTGCAGCCAATTCAGGAGTCTACTTCCTCTCTTTGCTGCAACACCCCTCGCTGCTCTTGCTGAAGCCCAGTGTCTTCTCTTGTGCTTAAGACTCTGTTTCTGTTGTGTTATAACTCCCTTCTGCTGGAGCATTCCCATCAATATTCAGAAATCTCCTAAGACAGTCCATGCAAACAAACAAAAAGAAAACTAACCTTTTTCTTTTTCCTCGTGCAGTGATTCCCACGTTACATCACTAAAGTAAGTTAAAGTGAGTCCCTCACGGTGCAGCTCCTGCCAAAGCCAGGGTCAGCCCTGAATGTGAATGGTCTGCAACACTGGACATACTGGGTGACTTTTTTTTGTCCAGAAACATTTTAACTTAACTTTTCTAGTACCACACTCTCCTAGGCTTTATTCCCACATCCCAATTTCCTTTGCAGTTACTTCTCTGTGAGATAGCTGCATGTCCGCATGTTAGGATCTATCCTCAGCTTTCTGCAATACCCACCTTTTCTTCCTAATGCTCCTCCTCATCTAGGTCCATGCCATTAGAACTTTTTATACACTAAAGACTCCAAAATCAAGACACCAGTGATATTCTCTCATTCCAAACTCATGACTCAATTGTTGACTAAATATTCTTCACTTGGGGTGTAATTGCTGTCTCTTTTAATATGAAATACAGATTTCAAAATGTTAATTCTCTTCCAGACAAGCAACCTTAAAGCTGTGCTTCTCCCCATCTCCCCAGCCCTCCTCCACCATCTCGCTCAAGCAAAAGCCTGCCCACCATCTTTAGTTCTCCTCTTTTTATAAACCAGGATGTGGTGAATTTTGTTAGCTTCACCTCTTAAATACACCTTGAATCTGAGCATTTTCTTTTTTCTTTCTCAACTGCTCTTATTATGTTAGTCAAAGTCAAATTTTACTAATCTGTTCTGGAGCAGAGGCCAAAAGTCTGTCAGTTTTCCACACACAAACTGTATTTAGGTGTGAAGAAAAGTGAACAGAGTTACTTTTAAGAGGACAGTGGTATGGAAGAAATGGCTGACTTATTTACATATATTTCTTGCCTAACATTTCCCAATTAAGCATTAATACATTTTATAAAGAGTTTTATTTTTAAAATGGGTGGAAATATTGCATATTATCTCTATTTTTCTTTCTTAAGTGAACAAAATATTTATTTTTTAAGTTTGAAGTTGACTTTAAGTCATAGAAAAGCCAACAATCAGTACTACAAGGTTTTAATGACTTTATTATAAGGAGTTTGGAGGTCAGTATTGCTCGTACTGTTTCAGTGGCTGGAAGTCTTCAGAATTACAGTCTTCCCAATTCTCTTGTCCTTTTCCTTAACACAGTGGTTACCACAGTTTCAAAAAAAATTGCAATTGAAGGATGGAAGAAAGAGGATAAATTGTGGTAGAATTATCTCTAAATTTTATTTTAATAGCAAAATTTATTTCAGGTATCCCTGGTGAATTTCACTTACATTTTCTGAGGCAGGGATATTGTCATGTGGCAACTTCTAAGTAGTTATATTGAAAAAAAAATTTTAACTTTTGATGGAGAGAGAGAGAGGGGCAAGGGGGAAGAAAGGGAAGGGAAAGGACAATGTGTGTTGGGGTAAGCCGGACAATACTGTATGGTGTATAACAGTTACATAGAATAATTCTTGAATAAAAATAGTGCCAATCACTTAAACCGTTTTGTTCTCACATAAATATTTGTTTTGCCAAAAACCCAACTTTGCATTCCGATGATGAATCTCTGTTGATTAAAAAGCAGCATTTCTTCTTTTAGACAATACGTACGGTTACACCAAAGCCTCCTTTCAAACTACAAGTTGCTCTTTTCCACCATCTTATACAAACTGGGTGTGCAAATCTGGCCACATTTTGACACATAAAAAAAAATAAACTAAAGGTAAGCAGGTAATTCAGATTTTTTGAAGGCGATAGTTTACTCAAGAGGAGAAGATATGCAAAATAAATGTGAATCATCTGAAAGTAGAAGCACATATCATAATAACTATTTGATTCATTTTTTTTCCTTTTCTCAGACTAATATTTCTTACCATCATTTTTAGTACTTTTTTTAAACAAGGATTCTGGCTTTGCGTGCTTCGCAAAATGGCTTTCAAGGGAGAGTTTATTTTGTCTACACTATTCCCAAGGAGGCCTGTGGTTAACGACGTGCTCCTTTGCAAGACTGGCAGCCAAGGCCCAGATGAACAGAGGAGGCTGCTGATTGGCTCCTGGGACTGTGGCCCCTTAAGGTGGCTCTGACAGCCCATCCATCACTAGCAAAAAGTGCGGATTAACCTGCCTCTCGGTGGCTCCACCCCCAGAGAAAATGGGGGGCTGGTATGTTGTAAATCAAAGTGGGTTGAATTCAATATTGTAAAAGAAAATTCTGAAACAGAGCATAGTTTTACTGCTCAGAGTGTTGACATATTTATTAAAGCAACCAAACAACCACTGAGTTAGAACTGGAAAATGGAAAAGAAAAGGAAATGTGCGTATCCATGAAAAGTCAGAGCTTTGCTCCCTAGTCCTTTTTCTTTCTTGCATCTAGTTAGCAGAGAGTCAAGTAAGTGCATGCTGTTTACTATTTGACCAGTTCTTTTCATAAAGACAGTTTGCTAATTCTGATAGGTTTTGTTTTTGTCTGACTTCCTTTGGTTTTTTTTTTTCTTCAGTGACTTTAACCCCTTTAAAAAGGCAAAGACAGATCATTTATTTTAAAAATCTCAGTTTAACATTCATTCATTCTGCAAGTACTGACTGATTACTTTGTGTTAGGGAATTTACTAAGTATTAGAAAGATATTGGTGAAAAACACAACATTTTTTTTCTGAAGAAGCTTGCAAATTGGTATTGAAATTTCAGGGGTGAGGTTTCAAAGCTGGGTAAAAATATTAGAACTTCCAGTTAAAAGCATACATTTGCACAGTATCTTAATTTTATTTTTTTTAATTTTAAACAGAAAAAAGAGATTACAGTAAAACAGAATTTCAAATAGGCCAATGGGAAAGTATCTTCATTTTAAAAAATAAAATATATACACGTCTTAGCTACTTTTGTCTCATTGCTGAGACAAAATACCCTATACCCAAAATTAAGGAGCCAGAATTCTTTGGGTCACAGTTTGTAGAGGTTTCAGTCCGTAACCAGCTGGCTCCACAGCAGGGTAGCGAGGCACAGGGGTTACCCTTCAAGGAGGCAGAATACAGCAAAAGCAACAAGAGCAAAAGTGAGGAGGGAGCAAGCCTCTCTTCCTCCTTTCTATTGTAAGCAGCCTACCGCCCTAGGCGCTAGGGCTGGTGTAGCACTCATACCATGTCTGTGCCCTCTTCTTGCACAGGCTAAGGATGTTTACAATGTGAGGACCGTGGACCTCTGCTGAGCCAAGCTGGAAACGCTGTAACTCTGTTTTCTGAGGTGAGGACCTGAAAACAACAGGTCCCAAGTTTAACAAGCTGCCTTCAAAAAGGCTATCACCTACTACCACACTAGGCTTTAGGGGAAAATCCAGACTCAAACCATAATGACACGCAAATACACCTTTTTGAAAAATCAGGAATAGTGCCTTTGTTTCTTCTTTGCTTCACTATACTTTTGTTTCAAGCTTTTAGAATGACTAGGCCAATGTGAATGTATATAAATTTTCATAATAAGAATGATGCTAAACATAAACTGTTTCTCTATTTTGTTTGAAATTGGAATTTCATAAACTGAGTTATTCTGACTCTCCATTCTGGCAGGAAATAAGTCTTCAAAAATATTTACCGACTGTAATTTTGAAGAAGCTGATTGTAACTGGTTGCCACAATGTGCTTCTCACCATTCTCTCCAGTTTGCTACTAAAGACCCTGGAAGGTGACCCCGCCATAAAGTGAGGATAGTGAGTACACGCTGAATAAGGACGGGGTCAGGAGACAGAGTGGGGTGGGGAGGGAGGGAATCCATCTGGTCTGTGCCTCCCAGGGGGCTCTACCAGTTCAACTCTGAGCCTCAGTTTCTTCTTTTGTCACTTTCCTAAGGGGTTGAGAATATCCAGAAAATAGATAATGCTACGTAAAAAGCAGAAGATCAACTCCAGCTCAGACATCAAGATGAGTTTTTTTTTCTTTTTTCTTTTTATTTTACTAATTTGAGGCTAGTTTGTCTTCATTCAAACCTCAAAACCATGAGAACTTGGATAGTTTCCTAAGTGGTGACAGAAAATCACAAGGACAAGGAGGCAGAAATTTCCTTTTGTGTGAAGATAATGTAACTGTTGGCTTCTTTCTCTGCTTTCAGGTAGAATCTCTGAAAACCCATTTACTCTTCTAACCCTAACCCTAACCCTAACCCTAATCCTAACCCTGCTTTTATTTAGGACCCATGGAACAGGTTTTTAATTTAATTCAACAGATATTCCGGAGTTACACATTATTGGCCAGGACCTGTGCTAGATTCTAGATATGAAAGGGGGCAATAAAATATACTTTCTCATGTCTTTGCAGTGGGAGAGAGGAAAATGGTTTCAATACAATACAAAACTGTTTTATTTCTGTCCTTAAGATGAATTTATTAGTATTTAGGTGAATTTATTAGGGTTTCAGTACATAGTGTCTTCTGCATTATAAATTTAGATTTTCAAATTTTGAAATGTGCGGCTTTAAGAACGAAAATTAGCAAATTAAAGGAAATTACTCAAGTGAATTGATAGGAAGTCAGTTCACTAACAATTTCTGTATGCAGTCACAAGTGTTTTAAGAAAACATAAATACAAAACTTCTGGCTCTCTATTCGAGCATCATATGTGTACATACGTAAGTATGTGTATATGTAATATATGCATCATACATACATTTCAATTTAATTTACAATCTCTAATACCTAAAAGGAGAAACTGCTGTGCGCTTGCCTGCCTACAAGGAAATGCCTGAACATCTCTGATCTTTACAAGATGCAAAGTGGTAAAAATCTAGGTACTTACACGGAAAGGAACTATAGCATGAAAAAGAATTTCCTCTTTCTGCTTAGTGAAGAGGTTCACCACTGGTTACTTTGAGGTTCTATGAGAACCATGTAAATGTCCAAAAGCGGGTGTAAGGTACTAAACAAAGGATAACACCAACTACAGGGGAAAAAAAAAAAATCATAGAAGAAAATACACTTCCTGGTTCCAAAGCTCTTAAAAGTTCTGAGCCAGGAAGCCTCCTTCGCAGGGCAGGAATGTCTCCGCTCTGGGATCTCGGGGGACCACTCCCAGCTAAATTCGCCGAGCGTTTTCCCCGCCCCTCCTCCAGGCCTCGCTCCGGTCCCCAAACGCGGGGAGCCACCGGCTCAGGGCAAAGTAGATCCCCGAGATCTGTCAAAAGGAGTCGCCCACGCGTGTTGATTTTCATTGCCCACCCACCCGACCTATTTGCAGACAAGCCCAGGGGATTTCGAAGGACGCCTGCAAGCTCATCTTACAACCTGGGGGTCCAACCTATAAAAGAACAATAGTAAAACACAGCCAGCAGCGCGTTCCTTCGCTCCAAACCGCTCGTGGGTGGCGCGCGGAGAGGAACCCAGCCAGGGGGCCGAAAAGGGATCCCCGAAAAGGCGCGCTGCCCCTTTAAAAGGCCGCGCATCTCCAGGCCGGCCTTCCTCCCCGGGGCTCCAGCTGTGATTGACGCTGGGCGGCGAGAGGAGGCGCCTGGCGCTAACAAAAGTGCGGCCCGCGGGCGAGCAGCGCCGGGCCGCGCGTCTCCGCTCACTCGGGCGTCCGCAACAAGTGGCCGCCGCGCCCTCCCCAGGGAAGCCGCGCGCGCAGGGGCTCACGGAGGCGGCGGCCGAGCCGGGGACCTGGGCGTCCGCGCGGCTGGGCACGCACCGCGGGGCATCGGGGCGCGCGGATGGGGACCCCGCGGCGGCGGCGGCGCGCCGAGCCTCTGGGCGGCCCCGGGGCGCGGACTCGGGGCGGTGTCGCTCACGCCGGCCGGTGCGGATTGTAAGAGCCGCGGCTCCCAGGGCCCCGCCCGAAGCCCTCGGGGTGCCAGGAGGGGACCCGGCGCCCCTTCCTACCGCGGAGCAGGGGCCGCCCCGGGCCAGATCGGCCCAGAGCGCGGGCGATGTGCAGCTAACGGTCCCGTCGGGCGGGCTTTCCTCTGGCCAGAGGCGCGGGAGGTGCGCCCCAGCTATGCGGTGTCCCGGGAGACGGCGGGCATGACGGCGACAGGATGGGCGCGAACAATGGCAAACAGTACGGCAGTGAGGGTGAGTGGCCGCGCGTCCTCGGGTCCCGCATCGCGCCCCCTCCCCTTCCTCGGCCCTCCTGAACGGGAAAGAGGTTCTCGTGTGCCGCCTAGGCGCACCCACTTTTGGCACCCTGTCTAGGCCGTCACCGTCTCCTTTGGCGCGGAGCGACTCCTGAGTGGTTCGGCGCCTGTAGGATGCTTCTCCACGGGGCAGGAGGGGTGGCCTCTGAAAGCAACTTCCCAGGTTGTCTTTGGGACGGCTGGAGGCACAGCTCTGCGGGTTCTGAGCACGTGTGCCTCAACTTTCCTTCCCAGTGCACCTGGGGTGTAGGACGGTGCTTTGGCAGATTGTGCAGGACCTTTGAAAAAATCGTGCTGTAAAACTTTCCCAGTCCTTTGTGTTTCAGTTCCTTGAACTTTCCTGTAGCAGGAAAAAAGAGAGAAAGAGACAGAGAAAGAAAGAAAGAAAGAAAGAAAGAAAGAAAGAAAGAAAGAAAGAAAGAAAGAAAGCAAGCCAAAAAGAAAAGAAAAGAAAAAAAAAAAAACACTTCAGGAAGGAGAAGTTAAGCTTCCATTCTTTGCTGACTGCCCCTGGTCTGACAGCTTCGTGAAAATAACCACCTATAGGTCCCGCGAGGCGTGGAATGGCTAGGAGCTTTGTCTGAGCTCTCTCGGGGCTCAAGACGGGCAAAGGACCATCTGTTACGTGGGGCTGGAAATTGCACAGAAATATTGCCTGTCAAGTGGGAACTTGGAAGTTGGGGAAACTTTAAACTCCGCCTCCTCCTAAAAGGATGATGGATGTGTGGGTTGGCTTCTCGCTCGTTCCTCCTCCCCCTCTTTGCATAAAACCGTAGTGTTGTAACTCAGTGGGTTTAACAGGGTGCCCTCGGTATGCACAGGGCAGAGGCGCTTTGCTTTCTGCAGTTCAGAAGTTAAGGTTTGTGAGTAGTGAAAGTGGCTGGAAGAGAGTGGAAGAGACGGGTGGGCTTTACTGTGGGCCCCAGAGGACGGGCGGTTACAAAGGAGGGGCCGAGCTCGCTCGCAGACTGGTAGGAATGCAGAATAGCTCTCCAGAATGCGGTGTTAAGGAAACTCTTATCTCCTGCTCAGAACTTGGTCCTGTGGTCACAGACCGTGGGGGTGTTTGCCCTTGTTTGTATCTGTGCTCATTTCTCAGCGGCTTTGTGGAATTACAGCAGAAACCGACCCTAAAAAAGCCATATCCACATGAACCTTTTGTTTAAATCATTCCTTTCCAGATCATCATGTTTTAGATTCCTTGCATTACCTATGCATATCTGTATATCTATAAGTGTGTATCTTCATCTCTATCCTGGGCAGTTATAGAAGAGCTATTTTCGACGACTTCATTATTTTTTTTTAAATAGAGGTGTCATTTTTTGATAACAAATGTGAAAGTATGCTCGAAATGACTGTTGGAGAATCTTGGCCACTCCCCAAAATGTCTTCGAGTTAAACGTTTTTAAAATGTGTGGAGAAATGAAAGATTAGGTTTTCTAACGCGAGTTAAAAAGTTTTCAGGAGTTGCTCCGTGCGCTTGTCACTGCTGGGCCTGCGTGCATTATGACACTTAAACAGTGTGAATGTGCGGGGGCGGCAGCCCCAGAAGCACCTACAGTCACTCCCGTGCATTCTTCCACAAAACCCCTCCGCAGAACTCCCACATCCTCTGCGACTTGTTCTCCTATCCCAGCGTTCTCGTATTGTGCAGTGTGTGGTATATGACGACTTCCTGTCTGAACAGCAGAATTTTCAACCCTTGGGAGAGAAAAGGAGAGACAGGGAACTAATGTTCTCCAGCTGTTCCAGTAAATGCTACCTCTGCATTTTCACTTCAGCTGAAGTCGAATTTTACTGGGATCAGGTTTAGATACACTGTGGACTTTTTTATAGGGGGGGAAAACAAAAAACAAAAAAACAACCTCTTGGACTCAGCTGATTGAAGAGGACCAATAGGAAAATTTGGACAGAAACTGTAAGTTTTGACCAGAGACAGACTGAGTTTAGTTTTCATGAATTATTATCAAATGGGTCAAGATTCCTCTAGGATAGGTTAGGGAAAAAACAAAAACAGAGAAACAGAAATAATGTGACTTTTATCCCGTCCCCTCCCCCATCATACTATATCCCCTTCTAAATAAGGTTCTATATAAGGAGGGTGTGGTCAGCATTGTGATGTTGAGTTATTGAGTGATAAAATCTATGCAAATAAGCCTATTGAGTGTGGTGTGCCATCTTTATCTAAAATATCAAAATATAAAGAAAGTGAAAGCAGCCCCTAGATATAATACTCTATTATCAAAGCAGGCTGCAAACTGAGACCATTTCCTAGAGTTAGTGCAAATTAGGCATAGCCTAGTATTTCAAAGATAAGGGAGAAATGATCAGTGAATGCACATCAATAGACCACAGTGGGACCATTCAGCTATAAAATATTGGTGTTTGTATATGCCTCAAAAATCTGTAACCATTATATTTTACTAATTCATAGCAGTTGAAACCACCCTACAGATGCCTCTTGAATATGCAGATACTGTTGAATTCGGGGAACTTTTAAAATGTCAGTATTTCATTGGTAGCCTTACTTTCCTCTGCTCTTGGAAAATACTTTTTTCATTTAAAAAAAAAAATGTTATTCTGCAAGCTTGCCTTACCTTAGCAGATTCAGTGGCGGGGAGCTGCCAACACAGGGTTACCTGGGAAGGCGTCTGAAAGGGAAATCTTGGATCCTGACTGAAACTCCCAATCATCCATCACATGCACCCTAAAGTTCCAGGATGATTTTTGTGTAAGAGGCTAACTAGATCTTCAGTTTGGGAATCTGGAATATAATTCCAGTTTATGCTCCCGGGTCTTTGTTTTCTAATATGAAGAGAGGAATTCCTTAGTGGTCCGATTAGTCATTATCTCTTCCTTGACTGTGTGGTCATTTATTTCATTTTACTCTCATAATACTTTAATGGATCACTAATGAGAAGATTAGCTGTGGGAGGACATGTTACAATTAATAGGGAAGTTAAGGCTGTAACTGCCAAGAAATCAGTAAACACCCCTCCTATTGTCATCCCTCTTTCCCTCTCACCTCTATCTTCGTTACATATTTTTATATCCCCCCTGCAATGGGTTCTTAAATCTTTGCTTTTTTCCCTAGATCAAAGTATGTGTAAACCCAGAATGCCTCTTTCCAAAATGTTCTGATTTCTTATATCATAGCGAATATTCAGATTAATGTTCTAATTTGCAGCCCCGCCCCCTACTATGTTAGGCAACCTTAAATTTTGCTCTAGCAGAAAAAGTTACCATACCATTCCTGATCCTCAGCTTTCTAGAGATATAAGCGGATATCTGAATGAGTAGTATGTTCTGGTAAATTCTTTTATAGAAGCCCAGTTTTTTCTCTTTATCTTCTTTCAGAAAGTGTAAGCTATAGCCAGTGTGTAGAAATCTAGGGAATGAGTTGGGTGACTCAAAGCCATTAGAACCATTAGCTTTGACTCCAGTTAAGCCAAATAAACAAATCTCAGTTCAAGTAGGAAGAAGGGCGCTGCTTTCCCTGCCTTTTAAGGTTTCTGAGCCTCACCCTCACTTACTCCTTGGTTTCACTGTTATGTTTACTCTACTTCAGCAGGTCAGAGGCAGTAGCACTTACACTGTTAACAGCTCCTTTGCAAGACTCCGGGTATTGTTGCATTGGAGCTGGACAGGCCGCAGCCATGGGGTTTGACCCCTGGTAGCTCTCTGGTCTACCCAGAGCCTTTTCGCCATCTCAGATTGCTGCTGTCACATGAGGAGAGCTAGTTAGTTGCCCAAACAGTGTAAATCATCACAAATCCATCACCACCTCAGGAAACCTATCTTGAAATAATAATGATGATGACAACTAACACTTATCGAATGTCTGCTCCATCCAGGGCATGAGTCTAAGCTCTTAACACGCACTGCCTCACTGCACTGTCAAGATGATCCTGTGGGGTGGGGACTCATGTGTGCCCTATTTTACCAACAAGGAAGCGGAGGACCAGAGAGGATGATAGTTCCCCCAGGGTCATATAGCAAGTATGGGCTGAACTGGGACCCTGAGCCCATGCTGTGCGATGAAATCATTGGTTCATTTATGAACTAGCATCTGTTGACTTTTTGAGTTCTACTATGTACTGTGGACATTTAGATACTTTTGATAAATCAATAAATAAAGATCCTGTCCTTGTCAGTTTTATATCCATGTGTGTTGCTGGGAGGGAAAGGAAGTGCGCTGCTAGCACACTGAGTAATTCAGTAAACCATATGGTCTATTACTAGGGGCTAAGGTGTCTGCATAAAGAAACTTGGCAGATGTAGGGAATTGGGAGGGTGAGTGGGAGAGGGTATTGCAGTGTTTGTTGGTCAGCCTTGGCCTTGTGGAGAAGTTGGCATTTAGACTAAAACTTAAAGGAAATGGGGGACTGAGTTTTGAGGATCCAGACCTGGTGCTGTTTGAAATGACTGTACTATTAAACAGAGGTGAATACCCTCTATACTTGTCTTAGTTCAAACTGCTATAAGAAAGTATCATATATTGCATGACTTACAAACTGTAGAATTTTATTTCTCATAGTCTGGAGGCTGGAAGTCTGAGCTCAGGGGCCAGCATGATTAGGTGCTGGTGAGGGCCCCTTCTATACTGCAGATTGCCCACTTTTTCTGGTGTCTCCACAGGAGTCTGTCCCCCTGCCCCTTCTCTTTGCCCTCTCTTTCCACTTCTCATTCTCTTCTTCTTTCTTCTTTGTGGTACTGAGGATTGAACCAAGGGATGCTCTGCCACTGACATACCTCTCTAACCTTTTTTATAAATTTGAGACAGGAGCTCACTGGGCTCACCCTTGCTGTCTTCCTGCCTCAGCCTGCTGAGTAGCTGAGATTACAGGGATGTGTACATTTATCTCATTCCTGAGGTGACCTAGATACCGCCCTGTAGCCTCACCTCATTGGCCTAATTACCTCCTGTGAACCCTACCTCCAAATACTCTCACATTGCCATTAGGGTTTCAATATATGAATTTTGTGGAAACACCAGCATTTAATCCCTTTCAATGTGCAAGGGACTGATTATCATCTTAAGCAAAGCATTGGGTTATCAGCCAGGACTCATTGGGCATAGTTTTTGCCTAGATTCTTTTCTAATATGTTCCACCCAGTTATATTTTATCAGTGTCTGAGACTGCAGTTAAAGAAATGGAAGGAGAAGGCCCAGGAAATGCTATCAAATGTGCATAATCTCCTTTTATTACTTCTATTGGTTGATGTTGCCTGACTAACTGGAGATGTGCTTATTGGCCTGAAGATGCCTTCCGAGGTCACCTTAATTTTGAAGTAGAAGTAGGTGGTCATCTTTTGCCTCAAGTAAATAATTCCATTATGATGGAAATCAGAATATAAAAGACTGTCCCACTGTATGGTTCAAATAAAAGCACTAGTATGGCTAAGGATACTGTTTGTTCTGCCAATGAGAAGGTATTTTCAGAGATTTGGGGAGTCTATTATTATTTAAAACAAAAGAGTAAAGAGATAATTTTTCTTTCCATCTCTTCTCACATTTAAAACAAAAGAGAATAAAGAGATAATTTTTCTTTCTGCTTGAGAATCAACTCAGTTAAGTTTTATCTTCTTAACTCCAGCCATTTGAAACAGAATGAATTCTGGATTGATTTCTCGAGTAATTGTAAGTCACTTTTGTCCTTATGGCACATTCAGTGTTATCTCTAGTAGTTTCTTTCTGAACTTTGGTTGTCGGTTTGGATGGTGAATCCTTCTAGATAGTGTGCATTTTAAAATGGCCTTGGGGATGTATTACAATATGTGAGAGTGGCTGGACCAAAACCTAGAAGTAACAAATTCCCTGAATGCGTGAAGAAAGGAAGACATGAAGTTTAGAAATTTCATACCTCAGATATAACACTCGAAGAGATGTCATGATGAAAATTAAATTTCAGAGTGTTGAACAAAGAGCAATGTCTGTAGGTTACAGATGTTAGATTTGGCACCAAGACTGCTTAGTGATGAGAACTGTACAGATCTGAGCTCGATCCCTATGGAGGAGGAGCCCTCCAGGTGACAAAGTGATCACCGTGAAGGATGATGATGATGATCAGAGATGTCTGTTCTGAGTAAGCCCATCAGCATCTGACTCTTGTGGAGTTCCCTAGGAAACATCCGGTCCCATGTGAATTCTATTTGATGAAGAGTATGATTTGTTCCCGACTCATCTTACTACTTTTGTTTCCCTTAATGCATCTCTCCTAGTTAACTGCTAAAAAGCTGTCCTCTCACTTTTTCTGAGTGAATTCTATGTCATATGTATGCCTTATTATATGCATGTATTACTATTGAAATTTATTTAGATATTAATTGACACATTTACTCTTTGTACATGTTTATTTGCCTTCTGGGGGACACAACCTCCTACATCAAAAATTGGATTGGAGAGAAGATTTCTTATTTTCAGTGCAACTGTGCCTAAAGTGTGGCTGTTACTTTGAATATACACCGAGAACATGTAAATCTACTGAACTTGAAGCAAGACCTTTGGTTGTGTTTATACTGAAACACTTGAATCAGTACTTTCACTTTATGAGACTATCATTGGTATTATTGGCTTCTGATATTTGATTAGAAGCTTCAGACTGACAAACCACACAGAGACTCTCCCTTTAAAGAAGCTAAGGCACATGTACAGCCCCTGGCTTCTAGAAGCTGCATGCCCTTCCTTCTGCCTGGGAACAAAGTCAGGGCGAGAAGAACTTCCCAAGATTGTGGAATTTCTTATTTGTTTGTTACAGAAATTTAGACTTCTTCCATTTACTCACTGCCTTGATCTCTGGATAGGAAAAGACTTGCTCTAAGGAGTTTCAAAATCTCATTGAGAAGCCAGGAATGGAGGCCAGTGTATTAGTTCGGTTTTTTTATTCCAATAGTGAAATACCTGGGTCTATTTTAGAAGAAAAGAGATTTCCTTTGGCTTATCCTTCTGATACAAGGGGCCGTATCTAGTGACGCCCTTCTTTCCTGCAGTTACAAGGATGTGCATAGCACCATATCGCAAGAGACAGAGTGTGTCTGTATGCGTTTTGGTTTCTCTTCCTTATGAAGCCACTGAGATTTAATCATGATGCACCACCCTAATGAGCCTATGTAAATCTGGTCTCTTCCTAAGGGCCTCACCTCTAAATACCACAGTCTGAGTAAGTTTGCATCCTCTTAATACCTCACCATGGGAATTAAATTACCACATAGGAATCTTTTGGGGGACATACACAGGCTTTCTGTAAACTACTGTAGTCAGTAACTTGAGAGCAAGGCAATGAGTGCTATTCCTCAGAACGCTGCACCTCTTAACGTATTAAATGTGGATCCAGTTGTTAAGTGGAAGACGCACCCTAGGATTGAACTACTCTCTAAATTCCAACAGCTCAGGACAGAACCTATGATTCCTGAAATGACAAAAAGATGTATACATTTTTTAAAACAAACAAACAAACAAACAAACTCCCACAGCTTCCTTGGAGAAGTAGCTCCTAGGAGAAGCTGTTTTGTGCTGTGACTCCGCCTCACAGTTCCCCACACCCCCACGTTCCTTTCCTCACACAGTTGAGTTCATGGAAAGTGATTCCTAGGGGCTCCATCTAAGTGAGGGCCCTCATATGCTCCTGTGAAAGGGCAGGATGGCTCAGCAGCGTGGGTGTTTCCTAAGCCCACATGCTGCAGGGAAGGTAAATGGAAATCTTTGGGCAGAAACTTCCAAAATGTAGTTGTTAATACCCCAAAGAGGTATAGCTTTAAAACTTTTGACATGAGTAATCACTAACCATCTCTGAATTTTCCTCGGTAATGAAATATAAACACATGGTCAACATTTTCCCCGTTCCACGGTTGAAGAATTGTAGACTCTTTCTGGAGCCGTAAATCTCTATTAAGTTGTGCATTAGATGTGCTCATTCTATCAATGCCTATTTGAATTCTTAAACCAGTAACAAAATGAAAAACAGTTGTTCACACTGCATGAACTCATAATTGTAACTTTAGACGCCTTGAGCAATGTGTAGAAATGTTATTAAAACATTTTTTGTTTGCTACCCTTTCTGTGGTAAATTCCTTTTTTGCATTTTTCTGAGCAAATGTAGCAGTGGAAAGACAATTGGAATTTCTGGAGTGAGATTTCAAGACTTGTGGATTGACTTTATTGCTGGAAGCAAGCCATATTTTGACAAGGTGAAGTCAGAAAAAGTCTACATATATGTGCACTTGAACCTTTTGGTTCAAGCAAGTACTTGGGTCAAATTGTGGGGGGCATCTTGGATAAGTTTAAGATCAAGGCCACGTCTCATAATCTATCAGTGGTAGCTTGGACCCTGGGAGAAGGAGCAAGATATAGGACTGAAGGTGTAGAGGGAGAAGATCAAAGAACATAAATACAGGGGAAGGGAAGAAGAGAGGAAATTGAGGATAAATGGAATTAGAGCACCAACTTCCCTTTAATGTAAAGAATAGAATTCATGTTCTTCTTATTTGTTTTTCTTTTAAAAACTCAGAAAATGATTAATTAGTATTTGGTAGGTTTGGCTATTGCCAAGTTTATTATAGTTTCCTTTGTTTTTATGCAAGTAGATAACAGTTACCAAGCATCCACTTCCTTCCTTTGACACCTTACCCATGGGCGCTGCCCAGCGCACTTGACACATGCTGACGCAGAAGCCTTGGGGGTGACATCCTGCCTGGGTCACACAGCAGGGAGCAGAGGAGCCAGGCCTTAAATCCCCATCGCTCCCCTGGAGTCCCTGCCCTCATTCACTGTGCCCGTGATCCCTCTTGCCTTGTCATTTGGGTTTCAGCCAAATCCCAATCTGTGTTTTGTTTGTGGATTTCAAAGAATTGCACTGAGTGAGAAGTCGCTGAGGGTGGGGGATGGAATAAGTGACAGTTTTATGGAGTAAGTGATCAAACACGAAAGACACCTTCAGAAGGAAGCTTTCAGCTCAGTTTCTGAGGCTCTCCAAAGGACAGATTAACTGCTCACTAGGCAACAGTCTGCTGACCAATTGCCAGGCTCTCTCGTATCTGTAATAACTTGAGCATAGAACATAATTAGCATATTCTTTAGAGCGTGCAGAGCGCAAAGCAAAGCTGAGAGGCCGTCCTCTGGCTTCTCCGGAGCATGATTAACTTTAAATTGATCTTTGTGCTGAGATAGTCCTTCAGCTGGGGTAGCTTTTGTACCTGCTTATAAACAAGAGCTAACGGAGGACTCCGAAAAGTGCACACACTTTTTATTCCTACATAGGTAGTTTAGAATTTACGTCTTAAATTTCTTTCTGATTTTGAAAGTACAGATTTTAAGCAACAGTTAACATGGGGAGTTATTCTAATATGTACTTTGGAATTTGCTTTCTTTTGTTGCCAGGTCCTGAGAGGTTTCTCCGTGATTATGTCTATGAAATCCCTTTTTAAACAATAAAGCATTTCAAAAATCGTGTCTATCACTACTGTCAATTTGTGGGCAAGGAAACTGAGACCTGGGTAGATTAATGACTGGCCTTGATTTGATGGTGAAATTAGGGGGACTCATTCTGATTTCAAGTTAGGTACACTGACTTGTGCATCACGGCTCTTTCTTCAATGCTACAAGAAACAAAGAATGTCAGTGTGTTAGGGGATTATAAATAGAATTCTTGCTAGTCTTTTAAATTGCTTGCCCTAGTTACAAAAATGGGAGCCTGAAGGTCAAGATGAGATCCTTCAGTTGCTTTTGCAGGTTCACTAGAGATCAAAAGGGCTGATGTCCATTGGTCAGCTTGGAACAGGGACTGCACCATGGACCAGAGGAGCAGTTTCACAGTCATGAAGTTATTATAACGAGATTGCATTGCAGTATGAATTACTGTGGGATAAATGTTCATTACTAAATGACATTGTTCAGTGGAGTGCCTTTGCTAATCGATAGAGCTCAGCTAGATTCTTTCTCCCTCTGCAGACCAAACCAAATCAAACCAAACCAAGCCTCAACTCTACTTGAGACATTATGGAAAATTATTTTGTTGCTGGAAGATCCATGAATCAGCCCCTCAGCATCACCTGAGTCCTGATTCTGTTTAGTTTTCTTGCATCCTTTGTTGTGGCATAACCACATTTTGCAAAGGTTTAGGTCCTAGGCAAGTCCTTCAGGTATCAAAAGTCATTTCAGGTCTATCATTGTTGGCGAAAAATCCATGTTGTCTATTTAGACATTAATGGACTACTTTCTACTAACTGTCCTCTAGTTTAATCTCTGCTTCTTTTTCTGTTCTTTTGTGCTTTTTTTCATTGCTCATTATATTGTACAACTGTGATCACCCAGTAAGTCCTCAATGTAGTTTGTGAAATGAGTAACTGAGGATGAAACTGGAGCCCTTCTCTCTTTTGGGTCTAAAAGCACGTAGAAAGAGCCCTATCCTATTTCCAGGGTACCTTCATTAGACTTGGACATCTTGCTCTTTCTTTTAAAAGATTCTATTGACATACATTTGCCTTTGAGGGTATTGTAACTTGGAAATTTATTTTTTAGCAATTGCATCTTCTTCTGGGTAAAAGGAATTTAATATATTTAAGGAAATGTGAAATATGTGTTGCTGCTGTAGGCAATTATTGATTATTTCATCCACACCAATTTAGAGCATTGTCAGCTTAACTATTTTCAGTGATTAGTATTGAATAGAACGCTACTGTGTATTTTTTTAATTGAAGAGTGTCTTGTTTTGTAATACTTTTATGGATTGACTTGGAAATTGTTTTATATGATGATTTACATTATTAATATACAAAAAATCTTATGAATTTGATCTTAAATCAATCATTTCTTTGCCTTTGTCTTCTCCCTCTGGATTAAAGAGTTATAAGCTTTTTCATTCTTTGAAACTCATATTGATCTAATTTATCTTGGGGCTTTGCATCTCTACTTTTCTTCTGTTTGCTTTAGAAAATGTAAAGGTTATTATGTGTGTCTGCTGTGATCGAGATGGTTTATAGTAAGTTCCCTGCTCCTGGCTGCCCACATTGTTAAAATGAAAGTATGAATACAAGAGGAACACTGCTGATCTGTAGTTTCTATGACTGCGTACACATATGCAAGACTGTATTTAAACATTCTTTCCTGTAAACTTAGCTAACTGCATAGTCCTCCATCTATTTCTTTTCTGTCAATAAAGAGACATATCCAGAACCCTTCTGTAAGAAATTTCAGAAATGGAATTATTATTATTATTTTTTTTTGTAATAAGGCATCTGTTAGAGGAGCTGCTTCAAATAAAGGATTCTGATAAGAACAAGCTAAAGAAGAAGGAAATAGACTTTGGAAGTGGAGCTTGGGATTGTAAACCAGAGACTGTGGCTGTCACATAAAGCAGTCATTCTATGATGCGATTTCTACTTAGAGATGCATGTTCCCACTTGTTTACTGAAGGTGTGTTCAGATCAGATGAATGGACACAATGTCCCATCGATGGAGGGATCCTGACCTCGGTTGGCATTTGTTCTGAAGCTCCAGTGTATAGATTCAGGTTCATAGTAGATGCTTATGCAGTTGCTTTTTGGTTTTTGATTTTTGATTTTAAAGATCAACAGTCACGCCTTTGCTCAGAAAAGTCTTACTTGATGCTGTTTGTGCACTGTATCTTGTGTGCACCATTCTGAAAGCAAATTTCAAGAAATAACATTTCTATCTGGAACAGCTTACTTTTAATGTGTTATTTTGCATGCACTTTGCTTACCTAATTATATTTTAATTTTTGTCTCTATTTTCCCCATCTTGAAAGACCTCTCCTGTTGATTGTACTGCAAGCTTGTTTTGAGAGACAGTATTTCCTTGGGGAGTCTTTCTCTACTTCTAAAGCCATAACAACATGAACTGAGCAATAAAAAACCAATTCCCTCCTGTTGGTTGTGCTTCAAATAGTTATTTCTTTGATACTGGCTAATAAAAACAGGAAAAGGATCATTTTTAAGTGCTTCAGTTGGGGTTGCTTTACTTTCAATAAGGAAAATTGCCTCACAAGGGGGAGCATTGGTAATAAAGATACAGCTAACTGAATAATTGTGTTCCATCTAATGTCGAAATCCCCAAGTTGCTGCCTGCAAATCTGATTTAATTGTGGGATTGCTGTGCGTCCTCTGCAGTGTGTACATGGGAATTTGCTGTTGCCGAAGGTCACCTCTTCACACTTAACCAAGGTGAACTTTGATTGCTGCTAGAGATTTTCAGTGCCCCTTCCCCCTCAGGAATCTATGTAAGCTTTGCAGTAGGTAATAAGAGAACTTTGGACATTGATCAAGAGTGATCTGTGGAATAGAATTGAGACTACTTCAGTGGTGAACATAACTCAAAGTACCTTATAGGGAAGGAGATTCAAGCATGAAGAGAGGCCGTGGCTTTGCAAGGTGACACAGATGATGAGGATTTAGGATGCTGCAAAGGATGTTCTAAGTTCAGGTTTTTCTTTTTAATCCAGCTCTCTCTTCCTCATAATGCTTCTTTCTTTGTTTTCATTTACTTTTTAGGTTTGAGATTGGCAAAGGGGCTGTCCATTGCCTTCCTTTTAGGATCTACACCCTCATGCTCCTAGCCGCATGAGGTGTTGGCCACTGATGGTGCACAGCCCATATCTCATGACCAGCTGACACAGGCCACAATTTGGGAGCACTTGAAGGGTCACCTTGGGTCCAGGGCTCCCCGTGGAATTGGCTGAGTCCTGCATTGCAGTGGTGTCACAGAACCACTTTTCTCTCTTTCCAGTCTTCCTTTTCTGCTTACCTTTCATAAGTGTGATCCTGGTCACAGTTTCTATTATCTAAAATCAATATTTTGTGTTACTGGCTATTAAGAGAGTTGGCAGATATTCAATGCTTATTATAGGAGGGACTAATGGCAAGTATTTGTCAATAAACCATCTGCAGTCAAATCATCTCAAAGGGGGAACCCAACATACGACTATGAATAATATGGGATAGGATGCTGTTTTTCAGTAGACACAGACAGAATCACCTTCTTTCTTGGAATCTTCACTGCGTTTAGAAGAAGGGAATCAGCAGCTGACAGTTACGGGTCAGGCACTGGTTTTCTGTTGGGGATCCTTGTCTAATCTTTGTATTTCATATATCAGTAAATCAAGCTCTATACACTAAAATGACTTGATGTCTTAGTTACTTTTCTCATTGTTGAAACAACATACCCCACACCCAAAGTTGAAGGAACAAAGGTTTATTGTAGCTCACAATTGGTAGAGGTTTCAGTTCATAGTTGGCTAGCACCAAGGCAGGGTGGCACGACAGATGGGCATTACAGAAGAAAAACAATTCATGGCAGGCAGAAAGTAGCAAAGCAGTGAGGTAGTGAAAAAGCAGCAAGTGACCGCAGCAGCCCTTTTACTGTCTGTTATGTTCTATCCAGGCTACACACCCCTGTGGCAAGTAGCACTCACACCCAGGTTGGGCCTTCCCATTATTTATGCTCAGAACTATGCCAATCCAATCAGTGGACTAATTTAATAATCACACATCCTTGATCCCAGTGTCACAGACTTAATCCCATCATCATACACTCTAGATCCAACCACCTCTGAAAGTCCCACCTATGACTGCATGAGGCTTTGGGGAGTATCTAGACCCAGGCCGTAACACTTGCTTGTTGGAAAAGAGTAGAACAAGGTTATGTGCTTCCTGGTTGCTGCTTTTGGTGAATCTTCATGGAAGTTGCTCAGAGTTGTACTGTTGCTATAGCTTAGAATTGACTGCAGATGGGTCTAGAGACCATCTATCTGTCTGATCCATTTGTTCAATTGGTACTGAAATCAGACACCTCAATAATTCCTGCAGGGTCTTGTTTTGCTGGTTATCTACTCTTCTTTGAAGGGTGATCTCTGAAGTTCACCATGGTTGGAAAAAAAGTGAAAAAACAGTGGATGGTCATAGTTGTTATTGCCTGAAATTCATGTTTGTGTCACTGGCCATAAAGAGAATTAGAAAATATGCAGTACTTATTACACAAGGGGCAAATGGTAAGTATAGATTCATTAGCTAGGCTAAATATGAAGGAGTTGAATTATGAGCAAGATGAAAAATGACTGCAAATTAATATGTGGTCTTGTGATCATCCTCAATAGTTTATTAGTCATTTTATTATGCCTAAATATTGTTCCACTGAGAACATAAAATTATTATAAACTCAGAGTTACTATGATCCTGAGAAATTTGGAATTAATTGAAAAACAAATTATTTAGCTTATTAGAATCACTATTAGAAGGATCCAGATTTTATGTAGTTTGTCTGTCTTAATTAATCAGGTACTATTCTAGAAAATTATCTTCATCTCTAATTGTCTATAAATTAAATTGAAATGTAGTTTACCTGGTACTCAAATATATTCTGTAGCCAGATTCTCTCTACAAGATTCTTTCAGACATTTTCCACATGCACACTATTCCCTGGACAAATTGGGAAATGAAGCATTTCCTTAATGTATTTTTAGTGTAGCTAGACATGTGTCTTTTGTCTTGCATTTCTTTGAATATCCTTCCCTTGTGATTACCCATCCTGACCTAGTCAATTTAAGCCCCGTTCAGGTTTACCTTCTTAAAATGAAATTTTCTTTGATTTCTTTTAGCTATTTTATAATAGTCAATCCCTTATTTTTAGAAAACATGTTTGATTCTCCCACTTGCATTTCCTGTATCTTCTCTATGAACTACAATGACATTTTATTTGCATGGAAATTTTGTGCCCTACTTTGCATTAGCTACTTGCATGTCTTTAATCCAGAAAGTAGCTGTAATTATCTATCAGAAACTCTGCTACATGTTGGGTGGTTAAAGCATATTGTATGTGCATATCAAATTGTTCTTCATCTAAGGAGCCTACAGTTGGGTGGATGGAATATAATACAGTAGACAAGTCATGGATAACAAAACTGAAGCATACATAGAATACACAAACCTGGTCATAGTGAACTCTAGCTGTGGATGTTCACAAGAACTTCTCATTTGAGATAACATTGTGATAAATCTAGAAAGATGGGTGAGAAGTTGTCCAGCTTCTCTGGGAAGGAAGTTGGGGACAACATGAAGTCAGACAATGGGGCAGGAACTAGTCAGTAAGCTGGGAGAGACAAGAGGGTGATGTGAGTTGAGCATCACTCCTGGAAAGCAAATAGGTTCACATGAGTACCACAGCAACATGAAGCAGGTGGCTACAGTAGGTTTAGTAGCATGGGCAGCCTCAAATACAATGAGAAAGATCACCGGACAGGTGTGTCGATTACAGGATTTGTGGGGAATCTCTTCTCCATCCATTCTATTTCCTCCCAAATGGAAAGAGTGTCATTAGTTGAATTCCTGGCCTAGAGTTTACCTGATTTGTGAATTTGGGGGGAATAAGGTTGACATTTTAGCTTCGTCCTATTTATGGAGGAAGTTGTTGTCAAGCAGCAGCTCCTCTAGGGTAAGCTCCTCTGCCCGTGGGTGGAACCATTGCTGGCCTCCAGTTACTGACACCTGGGTTTTTTTTATTAGCCACTTGGCTGCAGACCTGAAACCACAGCCTCTACCAGAAGTAAAGGCTCTTTCTTGCTTTCTACTTGTTCTGTAACTCTTTGTTATGTGCTCAATTTATTTTGAACTTGAATGGGAGAAGGGGTGTGAGTCCTTGAACCCCATCAGAACCTTAACAGTAATGTTTAGAGGGGGCAGGCAGAGCTGCTCATGCTGTAGGTGGAATTGAGACAGGAGTGGAGCAGGAACGTTCAGAGAGGAGAAGAAAGAAGACCTGTAAGGACTTGTGACCAGTTGGTGGGAGAATAGGAGCAGCTCTGCTTTGGATATCGGCTGTCTGCTAGCTCACCATAACCCCTGATTGACCTGCATGAATTTCCCGAGTTGGTTGCGGAAGCCACAAAGGTACTCTGGCCTGGTCTGTCTTTAACTCAGTACCACCCAAGATCTGAGAGATTTTTTTCAGTGACTGATACATTTGGGTATTCGTTCATCTAAGCCACTCAATCCTTCATTAAATCAGTTAGCCAGTGGATATTCATGGATCTTCCACGCATCAGCACTTCCTAGGGTTGCCCATGAAATCCAATGATGAATTCAATGTTTCTGGGTCTTCTAGGAAGTCAGAGTCTGCTGTGGAAGTCAGAGGAGGACACGATGAGGGGAAGAGGTTGCTGCCAGAGCTGCTTTGGGACCCAAGAGCCAAAGAGTTGGATTCTGGGCCCTGCTGCTCACAAGATAGGGAACCTCATCAGGGCTGTTTGTAAAGGAGATAAGTCAGAATCAACCTCCATCATTCCCTTCACAATACTTTAAAATTTTCCTGATTTAGCTCAATAAAGTAGTGGATTGGCTTTGAATACATTCTGCCAGAGTCTTAGGAAAGCAGGAAAACGTTGCTGGAATTCATTTTCAAATAGGAAATTCCTATCTATAGCTAAAAGAAGTCACATGAAAGCCCAAGTTTTTCTTTCTTTCTTTCTTTCTTTCTTTCTTTCTTTCTTTCTTTCTTTTCTTTCTTTCTTTCTTTCTTTCTTTTTTTTTTTTTGGAGAATCCTTTCAGTTAGCACTTGATGGAGGGACATGTGAGTATCGTTTATTCGTATGAGAATTTTGTTCATGAGTACTGATTGCGTGAAGGAATCTGAAGTACCTTTGCATGACGGCAGAGCTAGACATTCTCAGGAGATAGAGAAATAAAGAGTATTGGTGCAATCTGGAGACAGATCTGGTGTTAAAGGGAGTAGCACACTGGTTTGTAGTTTCCTATGGCATTTCACACATTAAGAGAGCTTTAAGGGACTTCAAAAATGGTGAGGAATATTCCATCTTTTCGAGAGTCCTCAATCCAATGGCAAATACTATTGTATTTTGTGTGTTTATCTCTGTGTGTGTGTGTGTATCTGTGTGTGTGTGTACTTTACTGCTCCTATGTTTCAGTAGCCACAGAGCAAATGATATGTTATGTGCCAGACCTGGTATGATTTTTATGGTGTCCCTCAGTATCTCATATTATAACATGAAAAGATAGCTGAATTAAAAGGTGGTGCAAAAATAGTGATCAAGTTCTCTAAGGGGTCATATTTATTGTATCTGCTTTATTTAAAATTATTTTTACTTAACCCAAAACAAAAATAGCAGTTTTATCCTCCAAGGTTCACTCCCTGCCCCCACTTTTTGGACATGAAAAGAGATGCAGTGTCTTTCTGTAAGTTGCTTAGGAAGTAGGATTAAAGTTCAGTTGTTTCTTTAAAAAACGTGGTCCGAGGGCCAGGAGTTTGGCTTAGTGGCCTAAGTGCCTGCTTGGCAGGCGCAAGGTTATGAGTTCGATCCCCAGTACTGACAAAAAAACAAACAAAAACAAACAAACAAACAAAACATGGTCTGTGTCTTACAGGGGGATGGAGCGTGTTCCTGTTAATATCAGAGAAACTGAAGTTTTAATGCTGGCTAGGACTCTAGCAATGATGTAGTCTCATCTTCCCATTTTGAGGACTACTGAGGGCCAAGGCTTGAAATGATTCAAGAACTCCCTCGTGTGAGGGACGATAGTGAGTGTGGATGCTGGGAGCACAGAGCTGGGTGCCAGAGTTGTCCAGGTCAAACTGGCAGCTGCTTGCATCTGGAAAGTGGAGTCTACAGCAGTTTTTGCCTGCGAGAAGGAAGATGACCTGAGTTAGTAAATAGATAGTGCCTGGCTCATGCCGATCATCACTGTGAATTTACTGTGATCTGCATTTCATCAGATTTAAGACACGTTGGTGCTGCTGCTTGCATGATCTCAGAAGCATGACTGGAAGGTTTCAGATACAGTGATTTTAAGGTTATGTTACCTGGAAGATGAAGGTGTCAAGCAGTGAGAGAGAGGAGAGCTTAGATTTGATTCAATGCAATGTTCTTACTATTACCATCCTAATAAGATAGGCTCCCAATAGCATCTTCTGAGTATCCTGATAGTGTGGTGTTGGATACTTAAATAAGCTACTGCTGTCATTATCTATTATTGTTATTTGGCTGGCTTATGGCAGTGTTGAAAGCAGAAGTTGTATCTTCTGGTCCATCCCTCCTGCCATCATTCTATACTGTGCATCTGGGTGGTGTTCATAAACCAGAGTTTCAGACACTTTCACTTTGTGGAATAAAATTTTCATTTGTTTATTGTGGGAACACAGAGCTCAATTCTCTTTGGTTTATGCCATTTGATTTAAAACTGTTCACACATTCAAATTCTATAGTTCTAAGACTTGAAGACTAGCAGTGCTGCTATCTTACTGGAAACAGGAAGCTGCAGAAATTCACACATGCTGGTGAAAGAACACACCTCCTTTTATTGCATGTGTGAGAAATCAGAAGGGGGAAGATGGAGAGCTACCTGTTGTTCTCTATTTGTTTTTGTGGATAAGTTAAATATGTAAACAGTCATATATTTCTTTGTCCTGCGTGAAAATTTGGATTCTTCTGAAGTTGTTATCTGGAACTAGAAAATCCTGTGTCTCCTGCTGCTAAAGTTCATCCAGCAGTAGAGGCTGGAGTTGGTATGTATTAGGATCACGGATCCATGCACTCTGGGACAAAAATCATGTAAATTTTGTATGTGTCTGTAATAGTCCTTCGTGAGAAAGGCTGAGGGTTTTTGTGAATACGTTTAAGACTTTGGGAATGACTTTTCTGTGTAATTGGCTCCTTCACTACTGCTTTATTCTCTTGGCCTGAGTTGATCTGTCATCTACAGACCCCTTTCTCTTCCTCTCACCTCCCTTCTGTCCCAACAGTCCCCACCCTTCATTTTCTGTCTCTCTGCTGTCTCCGAAGTTTGCATTTGGCTCTTGTTTCTCAGCACTCTGTCCAATTCGGTTTACTTGTTTCTCATAATTGTATCCAGAGCCTCTGTTACATTTTTGGGATCCATGTTTCAAATGGCATTTATCTACTTCATAGCACCAGTGTTTTCCTGGAATATTTTGGTGTTTAAAAATATAAATGCAAATTTTGACCTCTCCAAAGTAGAACTGTACAAATCTTTCTAGCATCACAAATTCAGAAAATATTCTAAGCATCCCTGAATTAGGTTTGACTGCTCCCTGTCTCTGTGTCATGGAATAAAAACAGTAACCGACTGGTTAGATTGATTGTTGCTAGCTGCTTTGAATCTCTCACTCCAACCAAAATAACCTGCTGAATTTTATTTTATGGGAGGTAAATGTATGGACGATAGAAAAGAATTCCAGGGTTCTTTATGTAGAAACACCAGCTACTGTCAGCTGTAAAATTCCATTGCAGCCCTATCCACTCAGTCTCAGCCCAGCTGTGTCTACAATGAGAAAATTGTGGTTTGAGGCCATCTATTACTCTGTAACGTTTTAGAAAAAAATTAATCTTGAAAATATGGGCCTGTGTATATAATAATGGTTCTTCTTAATTGTTGAATGTTCATAATTTTTGGTATCCCAGAGACTGCCCTGTCTGATAAAGAAGCATCCAGCTGCAAATGGTTTTTAAATTTAAATTCGCTACGAGCGAATGAAATTAAGACCCACTTCTCCAGCACAGTGGCAGCGTTTCAAGGGGTCCGTTCTCGTGTGTGACTACTCTGCTAGAAAGGTTTGGAGACTGAAGGTACGGGCACTCTCATACTCTGTAAAGACGGCTTGAGGAAGGCAGCCAAGTACGGTTTAAAAGAGTGGATTTTATGGTCCATTTGTGTGAGTAAATGACACTTCTTGGGAGGCTCAGGGGCTCATTTCTGTAATGAACAGATAAATCTCTTCTAGAGAAACCTGAGACATTCTTTCCAGATTAGTGGAATTATATTTTATGTTTTTTTTTTTTTTCTCTTTTGAATCAAAATGGTAACTGTCTTTGGGCATCCGTGTGTGTAATCTCTTGACTACATGCTGTTGCTGATCTCTTGTTTTAATATAGACCTAGCGGGGTTGTGAAATATTGGGATATACTTTATAGAGTTGGTGTTATTATCCCTTGATCATAGCCTGGAGCAATAAATCATGCAGTTACATTAATTGCTGTGGGTCAGTAAGTTCTCTGTTTTTCTTATTGTTACCAACACATTGAATTTTATCTCTCTTCTCTCTTTTGTAGTGTGTTAGACTGTTTTACCCATTTATCCTAGGAGATTAAGTTATGATATAGGTAACCCCCAACATGCTTGCGTTACTCTCTGCAGCAAGTGTACTTTGCAATTTATGCCCTGTGCCCTGCTAATGGGGCCAGGGGTAGCTCTGTGCCTGTGTAAAGGGAAGATGCTTGGGTGAGATGGTTAGTGGACTCATGGAGGTGGCTATCCCAGATCCCAGAGCCCGTGATGGTATCGTCTGCCCCACTAGGTTCAGAATTCCCAGGTGTCCACAGAAATCCCTTTCTATAACATGTGTGTCTGAATCTTGGCTCTGTCTCCAACGAGCTGTGTGACACTGAGCCAGAGAAACAGCCCCACTTTAACTCAGTTTCCCTGTCTTCAAGGTGAGACAAATACCTAGCTGATAGGCAAATGCAAAATTTTTAAATGCGTTAAATATTCCTAAAGTGAATTGGAAATTCCCGGTATCTTATAAGTCCTACAAATGCTAGCCCTTCTTTACATTTATTAACTTTGACACATTTTTATGCTGACATGTAGAGGGACTGTGTCTCTTGGAACATAGGGGAGAAAGATTGACCTAGTACATTTCTCTTTTTCATAGACTGTAGTTCTTCTTTATCTGTGGTTTTGCTTTCCTAAGTTTGAATTCCCCATGGTCACCTGTGATCTAAACATATTAAAAGGATATTTCCAGAAGCATGAAATTCTTAAATTTTAAAGTGTTGTGTTCTGAATCGTGTAATTCCCACACTGTCTGACCTTATTTTGCCTGGGTTTCTAGTCGTCCATTTGTCCAGTATATACATGCTGTGTACATGCTACCAGCTGGTGAGTCACTTTTTAACCATCTGGATTATCATTTTGGTTGCTGAGGTACTATAGCGCTTGTGTTCAAGTGGCCCATATTTTACTCAATGATCACTTGCAAGTACAAGAGTAGTGAAACTGGCAGTTGTATTACAGTGTATTGTTAAAAATGCTCTGTTTTATTATTGTTGTTGTTAATCTTTCTTAGGACTTCTTAGGATTTAATCCTTTGTACTTAATCCTTCTTAGTACTTGATGAATAAATTGAAGTTTATCATAGATCTGTATCTATAGGAAAAATAATATCTACCCATTCAGTTTAATGCTATCCTGGGTTTTAGACAAAATGGAGGGTCTTGGAATGTATCCCCAGTTGGTAAGAGGAAATTATTTGTAGACACTCTTGGAAATTCTGATGTTATCCATTTTAAAAATTCATTAATAGTGCTTTCCTTTTTATCATTGTAATTTGGATCCAGATTCTATTCTTTCTAGAATGTGCTTGTCATCTTCTGTTTTGCAAATGACATCATTAGAGCTGGGAAAGTGCAGTCACCCATGTGGGGGTCCAGAATTAAGTTGTCAAGTTGTACCTTTGCCTAGTTCTCTTGCTTCTCAGAATAGAATGTTTTAAATGTCTGTATTATTCTTCATATGTGTCTATCTGTGTGTGCACATACACACCTATGTAGACATGCATAAATGGAGCATACATATAGCCATGCAAAAGGGAACATTGAAATCTTCAAGAGCTATACTGTATAAGTAAAGGTATAGTGGATTAAAAAAATATGCCATTTATAGACTAAGGAGGAGTCCCCAGAATGTGATAAGAGGACATTTTTGAATAGTTTGTGTTTTGCTGATCTGGATGCCATATTAAATATTCCAGTCTGCCAGCATCACCCTGGCTTACTTCTGATAATGAACAGTCAATTCCTTGTGAAGTTTTTTTGGTAAGTATTATGAAAGTGTTAGAATATATACCTCTAACTGTTCAAGAGCTCCTGGTTTTATAGAAGAGAACACACACACATGCGCACACACACACAGAATGACACGGTTATCCACAAACATGAGGTAAAACATTCTGTGTGGTTGTCAAAGATAGGAGAGAAGTGATGAAGGAAAGTGGAGAATGATTGAGGTCACCTGCAGTGGGTGAGGCGAGAGAGAGATATTTGCCAGGGGAATCAGGGTTTTGAGTCAGTGTGTAAGGTCAAAGGACTTTGGTGTGGCATGGAGGATGAACAGCATTTCCTGCCAGGAGGGTAGAATGGGTGGAGGAGGAGGACAAGTGAGACTAAGCTCCATGAATTAGGAGTGGTGAGCAGGGCTGATGGGTTGGTGCCATGATCCAGGGTGTGTGGAAGGAGACGAGTCCTCAGCTATGACCAGTCAGCTGTGAAAAATCTCCATAGGATTCTGTGTCCTGGCAACTTGTTCGCATGCACCTTGTCTGGAGTGAAAAGCAGAGTTCCTGTTTGTGGGAACAAGCATTCCAGTCATGTTTGGGAAGTCTTTAAAGTTTTGGTTAGCATGCAGTCCTGGGAGGAATGATCAAGAAGCTCTTCAATCAGTGTAAAACATTGAGCATCTCATGTCAGAATCTCAAGGCAATTAGAGCCTTGATTCAAAACAGACCTGGGGCACTCAACGGAACCGGGCAGGAGCTTGCAGTGCCCTTAGAGGGAAGCCCGTTTGACACACACACACGTACATATGCACAAGCACATGCACATACACACACACATACACTCACACACAGAAACAGTTCACAAATAAAAGAAGAACATTCCTGCCTAAAATCAGACACCAGCTAAATGAAGAGAATATGAGTGTGTTATCAGCATCAGGAACAGGCAACCTTCCCATCAATTCTAGACTGGGAGAATTAAGAATTGTAAAAGTTTATAGCCCATCTTACACTGTTCTGAGCACGGAGACTTTCCTCGTGGTGCCCAGGAGGATCACCTATGCCAAGGAAGGGCTTTAGTCTTCCTAGAAAGAACTGGAAGTGGTTGTAGACTTCTTGGAGTGCTCAGGACTCTGGGCTGTCAGCGTCATTTGGAATCCGTGGGCTGGTTTCAGAATTAATCTCCCTCTTTTCTAGGTCAGTGGAGCTGTGCTGACTCTCGCGAGCTGTTCACATTGCAGCGGCTCAGCTGGTTTATGGGTCTTCGCCTGTGCTGATTTGTCCTTTTACACTGAGTTCACTTCAAATAGAAAAAGGACAAAGTTTTGATTTTCGTAGAATTTAATTTTTATTTTGTTTTACCTTTAGACTGCCCTGAGATTAAAATGACTCAAAAGCAAGACGTAATTCTTGGAAAATAAGTAATGTAAGGCACAATAGGCTTTTTAGTTCTCTTCACTATCCCATAATTATTATAATCTGGTAGTACAGTGTCTAAATTAAAACAGGTCAGTGAGTCAATGGAGAAAGAAAATGAAGTGTCTATAATGGTTATTTTTTCATACTCTAAGCTTGACAATTGATAAAATGTTTATCTCTAAGAGTTAGTAAATACTAGAAATTACCTGCTCAGTGTTATTATTTTATGATACAGTTAAATTCAACTCATCAGAATTAAATAAAGTCCATATTATTTAAAAGACTAGAGACTTATCTTCTGCCAACTGGTGTAGAGTATTTGGAAACAATTTCTCCTTTTAAAGGATTTTTTTTCCTAAAATGCTCTAAAATATTCACTCTTATCCATGAAAAGGGCATAGATAAAAAAAATTATGAAATTATGATCTCCATTATTTTTTTACCCAGTGATAATCATTGTCAACATTTTCATCTATTTTCTACCAAATATATGGTTCATACACTTCATGAGAGACATTTTTTGGATATACTGAACAGAGCAGCATAGAATCTTGGAGTCGGAGGGAATCCTGAATATACGGTGCAACCTCTTATCCACCGAAGAGTGTCTTCCATACTTCCTTCACTGACTGCTTTTACTGGATGTTCAAGGTTTCACCTTTCCTACCCTGTTTCAGTACATTTGTCAGTTTCCCAGGTCAGCACAGATTTTCTGTAAGGTGAATAGTTTTAATTCTTCAAATATTTTTTTTCACTGTGATGAAAACTCTTTTCCTGTACTTCTCCTTGAGAACAACATCTGGCTTGTTTATAGCTTTTTTATACCACAAATATTTGAATAACACATTTCAAATTTCTACTGGGTACCTTCCCTGGTAAGTGCTTCTTCCACCTTATTCTTTCTGTTTATTCCTTATGACTGTGAAACCCAAAAATACATGGAAGACATTGTGTGGCAAAAATGTCACAGACCTTCCCTAATTTATACTGATTATCTAAGTGGGGACCTCTCTTTGGGCTCAGGAGTTTATTTTTGGCTCATTTAAGAAACATTTTCTTGAGAATATCTTTGACTTCTTCCCCTTTTGGTGAAATCTAGTAGGACATTTGTCACCTGATTTGTCACCTCTCCTCAGATGTTGGTCCTCGTGTTCCTAATGGAAAGAAATAGAATCTGAGGGCTAGGTGTTTTTCTATTTTTAATTTTCAAATTATGTATTTATTATTTTTTATTGACTCATAAAATTATGTATACTTTTGGTATACGGTAGGGTATTTTGAAAAATGTATAAATTGTAGAATGGTTGAATCAAGTTAGTTAAGTGTGCCTTACCGTGCATGCATGACTGTATGTGTATCACATTGTTTTTACACATTCACAGATTGATGCCATATCTTGGCTAATGTAAATAATGAAAGCTAAGTGTTCTAAGTTGGCTTCTTTCATTTTTAAAGGCAAGGCTATAAAAATATTACTTTTCTTTCATGTTACCTTCCTTTTTCAATTATCAATTGTTTCTTTTTCTCATTTGCATGGATATGTTGCTTAGGCTTTCACAGATGGGGTTACAGATCCTACTGTATGCCTATAACATCTGTCTCCCCTGTCAGTTTGCTAATAGAAACCCAAATTCAGGTAGTAATATGCCAAGCAAAATAGTTTCTTCAGATTGAGAGTGGCTTTATGGCTCTCATAACCAAGGAAATGTGTTGTTGATAGCTCTGGGGATTCTGGGAAAGCTCAGTTGAAATTGCAGTGTTTAGAATTGTAGAAGGCATCAGTGATGATGTTGAGGGCACCTCAGAATGACAGAAATGACTTTCCTCCCTAATGTTACATTGATTCCTTACTTTCATGCTTATGTTAAGACAAATATTAGTTGGAGTCCCTTTTAGTGAGGCTTTAACAATATATATTCGAGCTGATACAGGTTGTTCACAAAACTGTCAGCCATCCTGGTAACATTTCTGTGTATGAGTTTATGCATGTTAGGCAGCAGGGAAAGAAGCCTTTTCCCACTGAGCTACATCCCCATCCTGGCCTCACCTTGTAAAGGTTCCACCACTTCAACACCCTCACCCTGTGGACCACACTTCTATTGCATGAACCTTTTGGGAACATGTACAAACCATACCCAGACCACAGCAATCTTTTTTCAGTGTCTGTTTCTAGAAACCTAAAAATTCTTAGCATACTAATGGAATCTCCATTTTGAAATGAAAACAAAACAAAAAAATGCTGCAGTCCATCGACTAAAAATATTTTGAAGTAAGAAGTAATATTTTTTGAATAATTTGTGACAAATCTTTTGAAAGATTAAAATCTTTTTCAACTGTTGCTGTTTTTTTTTTTTTTTTTTTTTTTTTTTTTTTTTTGTGATCTGGCCTTTGGATAAAGACCACATTTCTAAGAAAATTCCATGAAAAGGTATTCAGATGGACAAGTTATTATCTGTATCAGTCTAGTATTTCCTTGGCTAAGTTGAAAGAATTTAATTAAGACTGAATAAAAATCATCCTTTCAAAAACTGTACTGAAGGGGGGAGATACAGGTTGCTGTGTGGACAGAAATAAATTTCAGGGACTAGTATCCTTCCTCAAAGACTTTTTTTCCAGCATTGGCTCCCAACATCTACTTGATTTTTTGACTGTACTGTTGAGATTGCATGTCAGTGAACAGGGAAGTTTGGCTCCTGTACCTTTATAGGGTGAAAAGCAGAATTAAAGAAAAGTTACTGTATATTAGCATTTTAATTCATATGCAGCCAAAACAGAGAATGTATTCAAGAACCATAGGACATAACATTGGCAGAATGTTGCTGATTTGTTGCACCTTAGGATAAAGAATAGGAAGGGTTAAAGACTTTTCTTCACTTTTTGATGTAGATGAATAGCGAGTAACATTCCATTCACAGGGAGAAGTGCATCGAGAGGGGTAAGATTTGAGGACAGGAGAATGTGTTCCAGACTTGGTCAGTTGGAGGTGACTGTGAGAAGCCCTAATGGAAATATTCACTGGACACCCAAGGTGGAACCTGGAGGAGAAACCTGAGTCCTAGGGTTTCAGGAGCATCTTCATGTAGTTGACAAATCGCTAGAGCGCAAGACCCTGGCTGAGAAGAGCATTTCCTGGAGGTTTGCACTGTGTGTCTGACCAAGCGGCATCCTCTCTCCGTGCTCTGCATACCACAGTTGCTCCATCAACAGTTGGTGGCAATGATGAAAACCTGATTGGCTCACGGAGACCGATGGTTTTCCCATCCTGGCTCTGTGGAAATGACACAACATTTCTGTGGCAAGTTTAAGAGGTCATAGTGTGTGGTTATGAATGGTATTAAGCATTGTTTACATGGCAGGGAATTATGAATGAGTGTCAGAGAGCCCATGCAGACTTGAAGTTAGAAATAGAAAGTGGGTAAGGGAGTCATAATTTTTCATCAGACTCTCGAGGAGAGCAAGGAAGGAAGGAAAAAGGGGAGGAAGAAGGGACAGAGGGTGGAGAGAGTGAGGGAACGAAGGAATTTTATAAATGTCTTTTATTCTGAACGCGAATAAAGGGAACAAAGATCATGTCAGAGTAAGTCAGAAAGCCAGAAAAATCACCTAAACAGTGAAGCATCTCCATTCCTTAGGGCCCCGCTTTCCCCCACTGTGCCAGTATTGTACAATATGGGAGGAATTCGGGGTCAGGAGTTTCATAGTGTGGCTTGGCAGAATCAAAGGCCAAAAGATGATTAATTCTAGATGTGGATAATCCTGGAAGGATAAGTAATGCAGGGAAGATTAAGGAATCTTTGCACAGTCTGGCCAGAAGACTCACTGTTGTTTACCACAGATAACGATGCACGGAAGGTGCTTTTGAAGATACTGAACAAAGCATTCCTAGCCGTTGAAGGTGAGAGTAATAATGTTTTGCTTTGTTTTATTTTGTTCTGCCTCCTTTGAATAGACTTTGTTTTTTAGAGCACGTTTAGTTTCCCAAGATTGAGTGGAAGGAACACACTTCCCACACATTCCCTGGATCCCCTCCGCCCCTTTCATTATCAACATCCCAAATGGGATTGGTGCCTTTGTTACTATTAATGAACCCACGCCAGCATGTCACTGCCATCCACAGACCATAATTTCCCTTAGGACTCACTCTTAGTGTTGTATATTCTGAAGACTTGGACAAATGTTTAATCACATGCATTCACCATTATAGTATCGCAAAGCACAGTCCCGTGGCCCTAAAAAATCCTTTGTGCCCTGCCTAGTCATTCCATTCTCCCCTCTAACTTCTGACTGCTGATATTTTTCCTGTCTCCATAATTTTTGTCTTTCCTAGAATCTCGTATACATAGACTCATAGAATGTGTAGTCTTTTAAGATTGACTTCTTTCACTTAGTAATACGTATACTTACCTCTCCTTCATGTCTTTCTATACCTTAGTAGCTCCTTTCTTTATAGCTTTGAATAATATTCCAGAGTTTGAGTATACAAGTTTTATTTATTCATTTACTTATTAAAGTACATTTTTGCTTTCTAGTCCTGGCAATTATTAATAAAACCATCATGAAATCTGTGTACAGGGTTTTGTGTGTATATATGCTTTTAGCTCCTTTGGGTAACTACTAAGGAACACAGTTGATGCACTGTATAGTGAAAGTATGTTTAGTTTTGTAAGAAACCTCCAAACTTCATTCTCAGTGACTGCACGGCTCTGCATTCTTGGTGACAGCGAGTGAGTGGTTGCCTGCTCCTCTGTATCTGTGACAGCACTTGGTATTGCCAGTCTCCTGGCATTTTGCTCATCCTGACAGGTGTGTAGTAGTATCTTATTTTGTTTTGATATGCATTTTCCTAATTTGGATCATCTTCCCCTGTGCTTATTTTCCATTTGAATATCTTCTTTAGAGGAGCAGCATTTTTAGCAAGATGTTAAACTACAAGTTTTGAAAGACCATGAAGGCATCGCAGATATGACATACAAGACTCTAAACCATCTGCAAATTTTTAAAATGAAGTTTCTAAAAACTAGTTTTATAAATTTTTCCTTCGTCCCTAATGATTGAACCTGGAACCTTTGCACTGAGCTACACCCTCAGAAATTTAAGGTTTTTTTTTTCTTTTTTTAAATTTTGAGACAAGATGTTGTTGCTGCTGCCCATGCTGGACTCATGTTTGTGATCCTTCTGCCTCAGCCTCCTGGACTGATGGGATTGCAGACATGTATCACTATGCTTAGCTCCAGTTTTATAACTCTTAAATCACTCACTGCATAGAGGTTAAAAGACAGCTGGTTCACTGAGAATTAAAAGAGAAGATACGAAAGTGGGTGTCTTGTAGATCCCTTTCCCAGCATCCTCCAAATGGACTTTATGTCCACGGGTAGGGGAGAAGGAACTGTTTTACTGTGTACCCTACTTATGTCACTCCTCCAAACGTCTGGTTCGATGTGGCTGCCTTGGTTATTAGGGCGCACCCTACAAACCTAGCCAAAACCCCTTAGAAGTCATTTGCTATTGAGTACAATGGGAGAAATCTGTTTGTTTGATTACTTTGGGGTTTACACAAAGAAAGCATGTTTGGTAATTTGTCCATACAGCTTTTAGAGATGGCTTATATTAGAGGAGCCAGGGAAAAAACGTTGATCAAAGAGATGATTGTGGATGCTACTGTGATGTGGACTTGTTTCTCAGCTCACAGGGGTTGGGGTGCTTGCCCTTCCCCTCAAAGCCACTGAGAAGACTCCAACTGAGCAAGCTGCTCTACTTCCTAAAATAGGAGGGGACAGATATATGATGTAATTTTTCTTCTGTATGGAAAATCTCTTCCTTGGATAGCTACTTCAGGGTACAGGGCAAAGGAGAGTTTATGGAGAAAGGGAATTTGAAGATTTTCCCAAAGACCCAGTATGAGCCTACCATGCATGGGTGGTGCATAGAACCCAGGGTCCAGGTGGTCTTAGATGTTATCAAACAGGTTCCTCTGGGACGGACCAATTCTCAGCATGGGGAAGGTGGAGGTATCAGTGTACCCATGGGATTGAGTAGCCACCTGGAGATAAGTACCTTATTTGCATCAGAGGAACTGCCCCTGAGCTACGGGGAGGATGCGTGCCCTACAGTGTGCAGACAAGAGCATGAACTATGAGCCAGGTTTAGGTTTCGTCAGTGCCAGCCTATTTCACTCATCTGTTTCTCTTTCCCTATAGGACTTACTTTCCTTATGTTTTGTTCAGAAACAGGGGACGGATTTTCTCATATTGAATACATTGTAGGATAGCAGAGAGCAAAATAAATTATACCTTATGAGCCCTGCTCATTCAGTGTGCCAGTTACACAAAGAAAGTGCAGTCCCATGACAAGAGCAATTTGAAAGTGATACCTACGGACAACAAAACAGTCGGTCTCTAGTACAGAGCACGTGATTTTCTTTTAGAAATAAGTCTCTGATACTCTCCTATTGTTTATCTGCTAATAGAGAAAATAGCCCAAACTGTGCTTTTCCAGTGGGTTTATTCATCTCAGAAAATTGAAGCAAAAAGCAATATCTCTAGGGAGTAAACGGGAAATGCCAATAACTCCCTTCTGTGTCCTGTGCCACATAATTTCATTGGTGGGCTTGGAGGAGGTAGAATAATTGGTTTTTGCTAAACCGTAGAACAGAAATCAACAGATTCAAGTTGACATTGAAAGTCAAGTCTTCAAGAAATTACTGGCATTCATGAGCTCAGAATATTAATGGCAAATGTGCTGGAGGAACCTGATACTCTCTCTTCATGCATCCTGGCAGAACCTTCTATTTAAATCTATTTAAATGTATCTACTCTGATTATAAAGACCCCGAGCAGACCAGTATGCATTTGGAGGGGCTGGTGGGTAACATTGGGTCAGTGGGATTGTGTTGGTGTCATTCCAGCCGAAACATGGGGGAAATCTGTTCGTTTGATTACTTTGGGGTTTACACAAAGAAAGCATGTTTGGATAATTCTTCCGTACAGCTCTTAGAGATGGCATATATTAGAGGAGCCAGTGGAAAAACATTGATCGAAGAGAAACTAAAAAATTTATTCTTAGGAGTGGTAGACAGCAGAAAAACTTCTAGGGGATAAACAGGAGGAAAAGGCACATGCACTTTTTATTAGCTTACAGAACTAAAATGATTTGCAGATGGTTGGCTGAGGATTTCACATAAAACATACTTCTATACCTGGACTTTTTTCCCCCTCACTTATTTTAATAGCAGAAGCATCTTTTTTCTTGTGAACCATTTATTCTAATGGCAATAAAAATGCAGAGGCACCACCTCATTATACTCAATAGCAAATGACTTCTAAGGGGTCTTAGCTTGGTTTGTAGGGTACGCCCTAATGACCAAGGCAGTCACTTTGAACCAGGCGTTTGGAGGAGTGACGTAAGTAGGATACACAATAAAATAGTTTCTTCTCCCCTACCCCCGGACATAAAGTCCAGATGGAGGATGCTGGGAAATACTGGATTTCACACAAGGGCTTTTGGAACTGGAGTAACTCTTGTTCCTTTGCCTAGTACTTGGCTTGCCTATTTTTAAGTTGGCTGTGAGTCCTCACTCAGTTTACCATTGGGATGTGAAGATTTTAAGCTTGTTTTACTTTGAGTAGAAGGTTCTATTGGTGAGGAAGAAAGATTGATAACTTAACAAAAGAGATTTTCTAGGTAAATTATTTTATGAGGGTGTAGGCAGATATTTCTCCTGCTTTTTGCATGCTGTTGGGGTCCTTTACTGAAGAATATTCTTGAGAGGAGCCATTTTCCTATTAAGTCTCCTTGGTTTTTCTTTGATAACTGAAGAACGTTAGTAAATAATATTTTGATTATTTTATTTAGAAAATGGCACTCTGCCTCTAACTCAGCTATTTAGAATTTTACAAAAACCGTTGATTTCATAGAAAGTTGCTGTATTTACTCTGTTTATGAATTTTCAGGAAATACAAAGTTAGGGTAGAGTCTGATTTCCTGGTTATAATTATCATGATTTTATGGTAATGTTTTCAGAATGGCTTCATTATTCATTTATTACATGTTCAGAGGTAAATAAACAATTCTGCTTGATTTACCATTGGCCCCTGGAGTAGACTAGTTTTGGGGAAGGAAAAACCTTAGTGGAATTATCTTTGCTTTATTTGACAAGGATGAAAGCATTAAAAGAGCTCATGAGTGTGGTCAGTGTTAACTTTCTTTTCTTGCCCCTCTAATCACGTATTTATTGAAATGAAGGAGCTCTTTTTAAAAATAAAATACCCCAAATATATTTTACTGATTGTGCAGTCCTTTCAGAGGCCAATTTTGCTTCATTGATTGGCATTTTGAATTTATGCATCTTTTAATGAGCCATTTTACTAAGAATCTGCCAATTTTGTTCCAAATCTATGCATCTATTATTTTTTCATCCTTATGTGACCAAGTCTCCATGCTTCTTTCTTGACTTAAAGTCTCCAAAATCCAATCTCATCTCCCAGGTTTAATCCCCTAACCAATTCTGTGATCCCCTACATTCCCTTTCTCTACCATCAAGGCCAGTCTTCCTCAGCAGGTTTCCCAGGCTCAGGGTTAAATTTTAGCTATTCATAGAAGAAAAAATGAAGATATAGTGATTTTTGATAAGCTTACCTTATAGTGTTCCTTCTTTCAGGCTGCTCTAACAAAGTACCACAGACTAAGTCGTTCATAAACAACAGAAATTTCTTTCTCGCAGTTCTGGAGGCTGAGAGTCTAAAAGGAAAGTGCTGGATTCTTTAGTTGTGCTTATGAAGTCTCTTTGGGGTTTGGAGGGTGTCTGTTTTTCATTGTATCCTTACAAGGTGTATATAGAATGAAGGAGCTCTCTGGGGTCCTTTTTATAAAAGCATGAACCTCATTCATGAGCTCTAGCTATGTCTCTGTGACCTGATTACTTCCCAAAGCTCCTGTCTCCTAATACCATCATCTTGGGGGAACACATTAAATTTGAGGGACATAAACTTCAGTGTATCATACCTGGACACATCCAGTTTTAAGATTTGTTTCTCCCTTTCTCACTTTCCATTTCTATCTGTGTACGCATTTGTACTCGCCTATGTACATATCTGTGTATATGTATATATGTACATCTTTGTTGTTGAACTGTTTGCCAGTGAGAGTGGTCGTTATACTGCCTCAACCTCTAGTACTCTAGCATAAATCTCTGAAGAATAAGGATGCTCCATTGTCTAGTCACCATGCTAGCCTTCCACTCAATACCACTTGCATTCAAATGTAGTTTATTTTTCTTTTCATTTTTCCTGATGTTTTGTTGTAGTTTTGAATGCAAGAAATAGTTACATGGTTCAAAAATAAAAATTATATATGTTTGAAAACATGTAGCTAGAGGAGTATTGCTCATACTCGCATCCTAAATGTAGGCATTTTTATTATTTTTTGGCTTACTCTTTCGTTTCTTTTTGGAAAATCTATGTGAGTGTAGATTTCCTTTCTCCTTTCTGTAACAAAAAGACAGCATGTTATATATAATCTTTACATAGAGTTTTTTTTTTCCCTTAACAATGTATCCTGGAAATCATTCTCTATTAATTCTTAGTGTTCTTTTAGAAAATGGGGTCTCATTAGTTGACAGATAATGCTCTTCAGGGACCAAGCACTTGAATTAAACATCTGAATACATGCATTATGTACTGTATTCTAGTGATGGAGCTTCATTTAATTTTTTAAAAAAATACCTTCATGAAAGAGTTAAAGACATCATATTACAGAGGTACATGTATATCTATGTTTATAGTAGCACAACTCATGAGAACTAAATCTCGGAAGTGGCCTCTAGCTCATCAACAGAGGAAGGCATAAAGAAAATGTGGTATAGATACACACTGGATTACCATTTAGCAGTAAAGAAGAAGTTTGAGTAAGTGTAGAAAAATGATTATACTTTGAGACCATAATGCTAAATGAAATAAATCAGACACAGAAAGTTAAATAGTGCGTGGTTTTTCTTACATGAGAAGCCCAAATTATAAATAATTTAAAGAGCAAAATAAAAGATAGATGTTATTTATTTATTTATTTTTGGTACTGGAGATCGAACTCACAACCTTGCACCTGCCAGACTGGCGCTTAGGCCCCTGAGGTAAATCCCCGGCCCTAAAGATAGATGTTATAATACAGGGAGATAGATTTTGTGGGGAAGGGAAGAGTATCTGGGGGTGGGGATATGAGAGAGAAGGAAGGATAAGGAGAAATAAAAAGAATAAAATTGTGATGTATGTATGAACCACTTCCCCATGATGAATGTGTTTATTATGGTTCATAAACATATACTAGTCAAACAGAAAAAGTAATAAATTAGAATTACTTAAAATAGATATCTTCAATTTATCATATAATATTATGGCTCCAAATAATTTTCATGTAACTTTATATATGGTATCACTGTGAATATACACTTACCTCTGTGTCTAACTTATTTCACAAATTAGTGAATGGAGGTACAAAAAGTATAGGAGACTTTTATATCATGGTCTATCCTACTTTCCTGTGGACACTGTTCCACAACTGAAATGATAAATGACTTTTAGTCACAAATGGTTGCGCATTCACATAATTTAATGTTTCTTTAATATTATGATAACTGACTACCAGGGACTATGTGGTCTTATATTCTATCCTTTTAGACTAATAACTATCATTACCCATTTGGTACAATTTCAACCCATGTGAAGGGTCAGATATTTTATACTTTTACCTTTTTATTTCCTAAATCACAAATAACTGTTTGTAATGTCAGTAGACTTGAAATAGAGACACAGATTTCAGAATCCATAGGGCTTTTTGCATATTTGATTGGAACAAATCTAAAACATTCCAAACAGCAAATTCCCTTTCTGTTTTTTAAATCATAAGATGCACAGAAATACGAATGAGATTGCTCCATTTTATGTTAATGACCTTACGGTTTTCATATATGGTATACTGGTATTCTGCATTCAGAATGCGGAAAAGCTGGATTCCTGAGCTAGAAACAGGTTAGGGGATGGATTTTATTCCAGCTTGCCTTTTCTTACTTTAGAGAAATTTTAGGTTCATGTGTAGTGCAACTCTAAATATAGGTTTAATGAGTGTCCATTTGTGAATAATACAGGAGAACATTGGCTTTGGAAGAGTCATTTTCTTCCAATGGTTCCAAAAGAAAATCAGCAATGTCAATTTGGTTCAATAATCATTTACACTGTTTTTAATATGTAATAAGCTTTGAGGCAGGCACTGGTAATGTACTGATGAATAAAGCACGTTCCTTGCTTGTATGAGACATCTAGCAAGAGCTAAATCATTTGCTCAGATTTGTACCCTTATGGAACTGGAAATATGCAGGGAGAAATTGTTGGTAGATCATCTGGAATCTGTCAGGTCACAGTCCACGTCTACTTACCATTTATGTGAAAAGAAGAGTTAAAAGCAAAGGTTCACACTGACCTCAGGGGCAAGGTCATAGAATAAGGACACTTATTTGGCCATTAAATCATAGATGTAGTACATATTTCTTTTAAAGTATTCCAACTGTTTTTGAAATGGTCCTCATTCTTTAATAGACCCAGGAAATAAATGAAATGACTTTGCCAGATTCACATCTGCCGTGTCCTCTGCTAGCAATTAGACTGCCCTTGCTTACCCATCTGTGCTTGTCACTTATTTGAGTAAGTCAAGGAAACCTCAAATGAGTACTCACTGGAAATGCACTTTCACTGTTATATGTAGCAGTCAAAAGCATTGTTTTAAAAATTAGTCATCCGTAAGGCCATCTAATTATTCTGTAAGGCCATCCTGACAATTATTGTTTTTCATTGTCTGGTTTGATTTTGCAGTTGCTCCTAAAATGTTATTGAGAAATATGGCAATGCCAGCTCAAGATTGTTTTGGTGTGCCCTTTGCATCACATGGGTTCACACACACACACACACACACACACACACACACACACACACACTCAGTAGCCATATGTTTGCATGTACCTTAAATGGCATAAAAATAAATACAGAATAAAAATGCATTATGCTTACTTAAAGTAATTTATGTTTTGGACCTTGTCTTACACTCACGATTAATTTTAGAGTAGGATGTGCAGAGTTTGGTTGGAAATTAAGCAGCCCACCAAAAGTCAATTCCAACTGAAATATGCATTGTGGCCCTTTATTATTCAAGAGCATAGTGTGCTGCTAACTACTCCTTGGAGTTTGGCTTCCTCTGCGTAATCACAGTGACCTTCACTTTCATCAGACCTCATTCTTTTTTCCCTTAGTTTATTTGTTGAGTTTTGGCATAGGAGATCATTGTATATCCCTTTTACATGCCAAGATAAGTTCGGTTGACATTTTGCTACAAAGAGCTGTTGGAATTTTCTACATATAGAGAAAGAAAGAACAAGTTCTTCGTGGAGATGCAGTCTCTTATGTTCTGCACATGCTGCAGAGTTTGAGTTGCTGTCTCCTTGCCTTACTGTTTCTGATGAGTAGGGCCATCCTTAGAACAGTTAGGAAGATGTGAACGCATTTCTGCCTCTTTTGTCACCTAAGCTCATACTGGTTCCATACTTTCCACTGCACGCACAATGGGTCTGTCATCATCATGGTTCATGTACCAGTCTTAGAACTTCACTGGCTCCTTTTTCTGAGTTAATATGAGTTTATCTTATGAAATACTCTACTATTTCATTAACTGAATTATTAGCTTATAGTTTTGAAAACAAAATTAGACACAATGGATTACTGAGTCTGATAGCTGCATGAGCCAGTGATTCCATACGAAAAAGGTGGTGACCCCTATTGGACACCGCATTCTAGTGTATGACTTTACCAGCTAATCAAGGAACCACCAAAGCAGTGTGAATTCATCTTTCAAAATTTTTTCTTTCCTCTGATTTTCTGCTAGTTATTCCTTTGTATTTAGTGAAGACTGTAGGCACAGTTTTGGTATGCCAGCATTTGAAGTTTAATGAATTTAACATACCTACATTTGCATGTAACACACAAACACCAACACACATTTTAAATGGAATAATAGTGATATGGAAGAGTACAAATGTATTTCCATATGAATCATCACTTTTTCCAACCGAAATGTCACTGCAGTTTTTCCATTTGTCAAGTTTTAATGATTTCACCTTCAACTCCCCCACTTTTATATTGGTCTGTTGATTTGTTGTCAATACATTAGTAAATATTTATTGAGTGGTTATGTGTGGCATCGTGATAGATACTCTTGGAATAAAACTCACATTGTTTTTAAAGTATTTGGAGCCTGGTCATGAAGACAGAATTTACAGTTATGAAATATATGAATATGTTTGGCAAGTCAGAGAAGGAAAAGTTATATAAAGGCTTAAGAAATTACACAAATCCTCTTGCAGAGTGGATGAAGTTGAGCTGATCCTTGAATTTATATCTGAACTGTTGAGTATAGAGAGCACTTATAAAATAAATGGCCAGTGTGAACCAAAATGTGCTGCAAGTATAAAATATACAATGGATTTTGAAAATTTAGTATGAAAAAGATAATGTAAGGTACAGCCTTAAATTTTTTACTGACTGCATATTTAAATTACAATATTGTGGATATATTGCATTAAGTAAAATATAATTATTTCTACCTTTTAAAACTTTTAAAATGTGGCTTCTGGAAAGTTTTAAATGACGTGAGTCTTGCATTTTTTTGCATCTTGCTTTTGTTGGAGCAGTTGTGTAGCTAGGATGGGGCATGGCAAGTTCATTAGGTAGCGTGACGCATAGAGGCAGGAGCGTGGACAGGGCATGTACATTGGGAAGTGACCACAGAACAAGTTGAAAGCCAGGAGGAAAAAGCTTTTCAAGCACACTGATGGTGACTCCTTGAGCTGCTCAGGATGGTGGCAAAGCAAGGCTTTTCCAGTGGTCCATGGTTAGTAGAATAAATGTGACTTCAATTCAGAGAAGAGATCTGTGTCAGAGAAATAGATTTGGGAGACGTTATTTACTAGAGAAAGTCCGAGACAGTATCTCAGGTTGCTGGAGGTGAGACGCTTTGGGGATCCATTGTGAACTGTACCCTGAACCTCAAGAATGTTGACCACAATGATCTCAGGTAAGGAGATCAAAGTGGCAAACTGTGGCAAATTTGGCAACACCCTAGGTTGGCAGTTCAGTTTCCTGTGTGGCTATGAAGGGCTGTAAGGGGCTCTGCTTTTCCTAAATCTACAATAGACTATTCTAGGAGTTGATCTAATATTTCATTAACTGATATATATTAGCTTATAATTTAGAAAGGGAAATTAGGGGCACTGGGATAATGAAATTGAAAGCCTCCCATGGAGTTAATAAGCCATGGTTTCAAAGAGTAAAACCAGAACATTTTGATTAATGTTGCTCAATTTGGAGCACACAGAGCCTCCCAAGGTGAACCTCTTCGAAGGACAAAACTCATTTTGTCGTCTGTGTTCTGGAATCTGCTTTAAAACATCATCCTAATTGCCTCATGGACATACCTCATTAACAAGAGTAAAAATGGTAATACCCAGCATTTATCACCCAGGGCACACAGGTACTGGGGGCAGGGAGGTGCTCTTGTTTATACGGGTGTAACCATGGGCCTTTTGCCTAACCTCTACATCCCTTGGTCTCCTATTCTTACAAAATGGGGCTAAAATGCTATGTACTTTGTGACACTGTTTTGATCATTAAACTAGTCAATATATGAAGAGCACATGCAGCACATTCCAAGAAGGAGTTTAATGGCCACTTATTTATGGAACAGTTATCTTCTTGGTATCTTTGAAAAGAGGAGTGAAGTCCACTATGTTTTGAAGAAGTAAAGTCAGAAGCTGGCAGGTTAGTTGTAGAACCAGCAATCGAATCAAACTCAGCCAGAATCTTAAGCTCCTGGGATTCTCAGCCATACTGGGTTAGCAAATTATAACTTGGGGGTCGAACCCGCCTCCTTCAGGTATGAGAACTAAGAGTAGTTTTGGGGAATGAGCTTCACAATCCACGTGATGATAGGAAGCACTAATTTTGAACCCCAACAGGGAAATACTGTCTACAAAACAAAACAAACAAACAAACAAAAACACACAGGCTACAAGCACTATATAGTTAATTATTATCATTGCATTTTGGACTTCATGAATACAGATGTGGAAATTTGTTTTCTCTCTTGTCTGTGTATAGATAATATCCCTGATTGACTTTGTGGCTGCAAAAACTGCTGGACTCCCATCTCACATTCTGGCCTTTTACTGAAGTGTTGCTGGGGTGCTGCCCTTGCCAGTCTGTACGGTCTCCATTTCTGTTGCATACTGTAGTGGTCCCTGTGGGGAACATTTTGAGCACCAGAGGTGCGATCTTTATGAATTGGATGCAGGGAGGAGAAACGAGGTAGCCATGGGGAGCGAAGGAGGATGCTCACAGAAATAGAAGCAGATCGCTTGCAGTGTACCTGCAGAGTTTGGCAGCCCGAGCCCAGCAGCTCCTGTGCAAAGAGGCCTAGGAGAATACATTCGGAAGATCTCTCCCGCTAGAGGATATTGGCTAAATTTGTCCAAATAGGACTGTTCTCCCAGATTACACTTTTCTTTCCACCTCTCAGGGGTGCTCTAAATAAAAAACATCCTCAAAAGACGTAAGCCTGGAAGCTTGGCAGGACTTTTCAAAAGCAACGTTGAGTATTTTTATTTTCCCTTGAAGGAAGCTTGGAAAACTCATTTACGTCACTAGGCTGCTGGGAGATGGCTGGTGCCTGGAATGAAAATCATGTTAACAAATGGCTTCTGGGACCTGTTTAATGGGCTCTGGTAGCTGAGATGGTGTGACTAGTGACAAGGAGCCATGGCGATTTGGGGTTTGCCAAGCGAAAGAAGACGGAAAAACGCACTTCTAGGAGGTGCTGTTGAGGTACTCAGTGTTTAGACCTGAGAGGAACTAAGAGAAATTCAGGTTCCCTGGGCTGTTTTGGTTCACAGATGCAGAGGTGGGAATGGAAAGCATTTCAGGTACTTTGGTGCCCAAGCTGGGGAGTGGTCAGAGACAGACCTAGGGCCTTTGCGAACTTCCTTATTTATTTTGTCATCAGACTGTTTCAGACCTTTTTGTTTCTACAATGTAACATTTAAAGTAAGTTTGGATCACTTTGTGGCAACCCAAATTTTTCTGAGATCTTTGCAAAAAAAAGGTCTTGCCCTTGGGTGCTGCCCAGTGCTCATGAGACCCCTGGCCCCTTACTCCCACCTTGACCCTGATTCAGATGTGAATCTACCAGCCAAGAGCTCACCCACTGTATGGGGTATGCTATGTCCCCCCAAGTCCTCACGTACTTTTGATGGGGCTGAGTCTGGCGCTTGCTTGTGTTCGGTTTGCTGTACCTGCCCAGGGGTGGAGCAGACATACAGTGTAATGGAAGGCGGGTCTTCCTCTTGTTTGCTTCCGCTTCCGCCCTCTCTCTCTCGCCAGCATGCCTTGAGGCTTGCAGCTGCCATGAACTGTAGCCCCGTCATCCCATGCTGCCTTGGAGCCAACTTAAGTATGGACTGAAACTCCCGAGAAACTGTAAGAATAAACCTTTCCTTCCCTAATTTTGGGTGTCAGGTATTTTGTCTCAGCAACGAGCGAAAAGTAACTAAGACACCCACCCTCCCACAATCATCCTGACCTCCCCTTCGGAGCACCTGAGACAGCTGAAGACTTGACTTAAACAGTAGCATGTGATCAAATGTTAAAATGTAAATCTGGGCTTCGGGCCATACAAAACAGGGTGGAATGAAATATATATATATATATATATATATATATATATATATATATATTCATCATCTGCTTTTGGGATTGGGAGAAAGAGCCAGAAAAACTACCATACCAGGAACACCCTCCCTTTTGCCCTTAGATGTTTTTGTTGTGCTCATTGCTGCTACAGAATTGTTGCAAGCACTCCCACAAGAGCTTGATTAGAGAAAACACAGCCTGTTGAGGCCTTGGTCCCTGAGACTGTGTTCATTTGCATGTCTCTGGCTTTCTCAAAACATGTGCTTGACCTGGAAGGGTCTACGTTGCTATGGAACCTCTTTTCTTTAGCTGTTCAGCACCCTCTTTGCATAGTTCTTCTTTCAAAACAGAAAGCCTCAGTGCCTTACAAACTTGTTTGTACAAAGCACAGGAGCAGTGCATTATTTAGACATAATTATCCAGCTGGTATGAACCCTAAGAGCTTGTCCTGTGTGCATTATATGGGGTATTAACAAAAGCAGGAATTCGCTTTCCAGCTTGGAAGGAATTTTTAGCCAGCGTGGGAGGAACCCCAGGCCCTGAGTCATTAACTAGTCGCCCAGCTTCACGCTGCGCTCCTGGGGTAGCAGAGATGGTTGTCTCTGGGTGTGCTTCCCATTTGATCTTCACTCGTTTATGAAAGTCTTTTAAACCTATTTTCTGATATAAGCTACATCTTTAGTGATTAATAAATCCTATTCTGTGCTTTTAAGAGAAGTTCATTTTATGACTGTTCACTCCCCTCTTCCCCCATGTGAAAATGGAGCTGCATTGTGTGTATCTGTGTTAATGGGTATGAGTGGATACTGTGCTTGTGAATGGTCCCAGGCTGGCCCCGGGGAAGCTTGACAATCCTATTAATTCCTGGCTTACGTCAGTGCACATCCTTATTTCATTCTGATGCATGCCAATCCTCCCTGCATCTTCAGTCTTCTCATTCTCAAATGAACTTTGCCTACTTGCTGATATCCCTTAGTATCAGGGACATCAGAGAAAGTAGTATTAGTATGATTAGTAGTATTAATATTATGGACATCAGAGAAAGCAGTCTGCTTTCAAAGAGGAAGAAGATTCCTACCTGTGTTTGTTGAAGGCCTTCTTGCCAAGCATTCCGACATGGATTGTTTAGTTTGAAGTTCATAGACACCTGTAAACCACTATAATAGACCCCCCCCACCCCCGCCTTAGGGAGCACTATGCTGTGCCCTGTGCTGTCTCCATGGGGGACTCTGTTATTTAGTTTCATTCCTCCAGCTGTCATCTCACTTGATGAATGCCGTTGGTCTTTTCCTGTTTGGGTGGAAATGCCTTCAGCCTCTGGCCCATGACTGCTCTTCCCTTCACCTGCCCTGGGGCCCATTCTCTACGGCAGCCACCCACCCCCGGATACCCTCTGGGTCCTGTCCTCTGCTCCTGCTGTCACCTCTCTCTTGGCAGCCTTGCCCAGGCTCATGTCTTCCTGGAAGAGTACAAATTGGTCTCATTGACTCACAAATGTGTATCCCCGCTTTCCACTTCCCTGCCAGGTTTTCTTCTCCTGTGCTCAGGAGCTAGTGGGATGAGATGCCAACCTCCACTTGGCTTTTTCAAAAAGCCTCATCTCAGCACAAGATTTTTGTCTTAGTATCTTATCCTCTACCCTGAGCAGTAGCAGCAGCCTCCTGCCTGGTGCACTGAAATCCGCTCTTGCCTTCCCCACTCCATTCTCCACATTGTGGCCGCCATGATGTTTTCAGAGGCGCATCTGACAACTCATTATTGATCCTAAAACAAGTATCTTAGAATAAAGGTCAAAATACTCACACTGGCACATGCAGTCCTGGGCATTTTGACTCCGCTCTTTTTGTTCAGTTTCTTTTCCTGTCAGTTTCCTTGTTCTCTGAAATGCTCCCTACCTGCCTGCTTGTCTTTTTTATTTCTCATGTACGCCATGCTCTTTCTCTCCCAGGAGTTTTAAAATTGATGGTCTCTTTTCTGAAATGCTTTTCTTTTTCATCATTGAAAAAAGCATTAACCTTGTTAATCTCTATTTAAATTCCTTCTTAGGCTCCCTGTTAAGTCAACCCTCCTTGAATATATGCTTATTATATCATTTTCTTCTTTAGTTTTAATGCGCTGCTTGTGATTTTACACTTATTCTTATGATTAATGTAACCATGAAGATTTATGTCTTCCACTCTATCTTAAGCTCTCTGAGAGTAGGAATATTATCCGAAATTTCTCACTATTGTTTTCTCCCTGTCTACCTAGCGTTTGACAAATCGTAGGCACTCGATAAATGCTTATTGAACAAATGAATAAATCCTTATTTTTACGGAGGAGGAAACTGAGGTTTAAAGAGGTTACGTAAAATACTCAAGTTTCTTAAATATGTATTGTTGGGTTTTAAGTACCAGAATTCCCCTCAAGTTAGCAAGAGCAAAGGAAAAGAAATAAAAGGTGCAGGTATTGTGCTGGATACGTGGGGAGGGATTATGGCTAAGTCTTTCAAGGCACCTGAGCGAAGAAGAGGAGTCTCTCAGCAACCTGGAGAGTGGCTCAGTATACCTCTGACTGTCCTTGTCCTCTGCCCTTGACCTTGAGTGCTTTTTCTCCTTCAGCTTGTGAGATTCTCATCTGTGTTTCTCTCTGTTCATCTTCACTCTTCTGCTTGGTCAGAATGGTGAGATAGGCCACCCCAGACTGACTTGCAAGAGACTGCTGATCAAATGGCTCACAGGGAAGGAGGTGAGAAAAGTGTTCCAGCTGTGCTCCTGGAAGGGAGGTAGAATTGGCTTGTTCTTATGTCTAAATCACTTCTGCCTATTAGATATCCTTGCAGGCAGCTCTGGATGGCCTGGAACCACCTGCTGCCCATCCTGAGGACAGGCTGCAGAGGTGACGAGTGCTGGCAGGCCGCCGTTCCCTAAGGCGTTGGCGTCCCATGGTCACGCACTTCTCAAGTGGCAGAGTTGAATGAGAACTTTGTGGACTTCGCAACCTACTTTCCTCTGTGCCTGTCCGGTTCATGCAGATCCCTGTCTCATTCATCTGTGAACTTTGAAGTCCTCAGTAAAACTTATTTTTCCACTTTTGGCAATTTTAACTACCAGCTGAAAGTGCTCCTTATCAGCCAGTGTCTTGCAGACATTTAAATGCATTCTCTCATTAAACATCAAAATAGCCCAGGAAGATGTAGGTATAGTTTATATCCTTTTGGTTAGATGAGAAAACTGAGAATAGGATAAGTTAGATAGCTTGGTGAAAATTTTTGCTAACTCTAAATCTTGCAAATGGAATCTTGTGTACATTGTTATTTTGGAGTCTTGATTTTCAAGGCATGATCTGTAGACTGGCAGTGTAAGCTGCCCCAGGAACTTGTTAGGGGTGAGAAACAGCAGACGTTGCCCAGAATGAATGGATCAGAATCACTATTTTCACCTGATTTGTAGCTGACTTGTACATAAATCAAGATGCAAACACTGTGATTTAGAATTTCTAGGATCAGATTCTACTTGTACTCCGGGTGAGATTCTCACTGGGATGGTTGAAAACATGGATAATCTCATCATTTATTCATGTGAAGACTGGTGATAATAAGGGTATATGTTCAGATACATGTGCCTAACAGAAATTCTTAAAATTGAGTTGAATCAATATGTACTTTATAGAAAAAGCCAGAGTAATACTGTAAAATATGTTAAGTTTGTGGAGAAAAAAAAAACTGTTTGCTCTTTCTTCTTGGATTAGATATTACTCAGAATGTTTGAACTCTGTATGCCTTTCCAAATTACACTCTCATAGTCTTGCTTTTGAGGGTTCCAGGACTCTGAAATATTGTCAGTAAAGTGCTTTCATGCATCCAATTTTAACTTATAATAAACTTTGCACCAATTATCCTAAACGTTAAATGCACATACACACATAAACCACAAGATACCCAGTTAAAGTGGAAAAATATTCACTTCTGCTACTGAGACCCTGTGTATTTTAGAAAAGAAAGGCCTGTGCCGTTGGCCTGGCTCTACAGCGAGGGATAGATGTCTGAAGGTGTAGGCCATGTGGAAAGCAGTTACTCATAGCTATGTAAGAGTCAGGATCTCTTCAGTGGGGAAGATGTGCAGAGTCTTTAATGTACTAGTACTTATCTGAAAAGCGTATCAGACTTTCAAAGCTGGGAAGTTGCTGGGATTGGTTTAGCAGTTCCGTAATGGCCTGGTTGAAGGTGTGCCTCTCTTCATGGTTGTATGGGCTTTCCTTCAGAGACACAGTTGTTACACAACTGGGTTGAGGAGGCAGAACCAGGAAAGAAAATTTTTCTTAATGCCTTTTAAAGATATTCAGCAAGAAAACATCATTTCAGAGCCTTCCACCTCCGCCTCCTGTTATAGTCCACTGGTCAGAACTGACCAGAGCCCTACGATAAGAGCTCTTTCAGTATCTGAAAAATTGGGGTTTGGTGAGCAAAGAAGAGTGGATGGACACTCTTTTCAACTTGATTTATATCAAGTGAGTCATACCATTTAGGTCTGTATTAGTTGGATTTCTCCAGAGAAACAGAACTGGTAGCATATATAAATATAAAATATAGCAAGAGATTTGTTACAGGGAATTGGCTCATGTTATGATTGGAGCCTGGAGAGTCCTATAGTCTTGACACCTGAAGGCTGGAGACCAGTGGAACCAGCAGTGTAAATCCAGAAGCTGAGGGCCTTGGGCTCCGATAGTGTAGCTCCCAGTCCAATGTCTCCATCCAACAGTCATCAAAGAATGAAGCATTTGGTCCTCTTCCACCTTTTTGTTCTACTCCATGCCTCAGCAACTCAGAAAATCATGCCTGTCCATACCAGGGAAGACCAACTGCTTTGTTCAATTTGCCAGTTCAAATTCTAATCTCTCACAGAAACACCCTCAGAGACACGCAGAGACATAATGTGTAACTGGCTGTCTTGGCAACCTGTGGCTCAGTCAACTGAACATATAAAAGTAAACATCATACTAGATCTGGAATGAATCAGGAATAGTAGAATAAAAAGGATACTAGATGCTATGTTTCCTTTTGTTATACATACATTGGAATTATTGTTTAGATCTAAAATGTTCCCCTAAGTCTTATGTATTCACAGGTATGGCTTTTGGAAGGTTATTGGATAGTGGGGATGCTATGCTTATCAATGAGTTAATCTATTGAGTCCATAACTGGATGTGTTATTAGCAGGTGGTCCCTGGTTGGAGTGGGTGTGACCAGGAAAAAGTGTAGTTTTGTCCCTGGCTCCTCCTGTTTCTCTCTGCTTTCTGATTGCCATGGATGGAACAGCTTTCCTCCTCCAGGCCCTTTCACCAGCTGTTTCTCTCTTGAAGCCAGCAAAACATGAACTGGACACACTGGAAACTTTCAGCCGAATAAACCTTGTATTTAAATTGTGAGCATCTAGTATCTTGTCCCAGTGATGTAAAAGTGGCTAAATCATTTGGAAAATTAAGAATGAAGTTATTTTATAGTCAGTTCAAATTTTTTGACTCCATTTTGTCTTCTGCATTCATTACTATTTCTGATTCAGGAACAATTTCTAGTAAATTATGTGCTAATAATATTGACACCTCTTTTTTTACTGTAGTAAATGTATATATACATATACACACACAGATACATATACATATGCATATTTCACTTGCTTTGTAATTTTCCCTTATCTTAATGATATCAAGAAATAGCCAACATTGCATTTGTTTGGAATTTTAAGTGGTGATTTAAAGCAAAAATTAATCAAAATGAGGTGTGACTATAGAAGCCAGATTATTAATTCAACCCAAAATATAACCATCTGTTGTTCATGTGCAAGGAACATTTATTAGACTTTATTGTCCTTGTTTCTAAGCCCTATGGAAATGTTAAATACAGAAATGAGACTGTTACATTATAATTAATAAAAATTTAATTAGGAGTCTCCAAAATGTATCACATCAACAGAACTCAAAATTGAATAGAATTATATTTAGGGTGTAATGTGGGTCATTTTAATCTGACCACCTATGGGATAACACTTTAAAAATAAAATGAATACATTGATGAAGCTCTTACTATTAGAAAATTAAACAATAACTTTAGTTTACTCTACAAATGCTTCTTGGTGTACAATTGTGCTAAATCCTGATAAAGCAGTATAAATTGAAAGTATTCAGCAGAACTTCTCAGAGCATTTCATACCCCTAACCTATCAAGCTTCCAGGCTTTACAGTGCAGTGTCCTGTGTGTCGAGTCTCCATTGTTTTTCCTGGTGATTTCAGGGCTGCCCAGCGCTGTGACTTGACCTTGCTAGCATCACAAAAGGATCATAGTGTATATCCCTGGCCTGGGACAAGGTCAGAATTTAGAGTACAGTTTCTATTGAATGCATATTGCTTTCACAGAATCATAAAGCTAAAAACTGCTAAGTCAACCAGCTGGTTTTCAGGGGCTGTGTACCTATTTTGGTCATCGCGGCCAGACATGCTCCGTCCAGGGTATTGAGGCTGAAGGCTCCAGAGGTAAACGGAGGAAAGCTGCTGGGGAGCCTTGACTTTGAGCCTGTAGGGTAGGTGCTTTGGATGGCTCTTCCTGTTTGGCTAATGAGAATCCAGAATTCCCTGGGGAATGATGCATCAAAGGCAGTGAATAGCTGAGCCCTCCTTGCTCCTTGCTCATCTAATGTATAGTGCTTGCATTTAATTGTGCTTCACAGCAATGAGCACAAAACCATGGCGTTGTGTAACTCCAAGGCACAGGTATTGTATGATTCCTCTTGTGCAATGGATAGAGAATAGGTAAATTCACAGAAGCAAAATGTAGATGAAGGTTGCTAAGGGATGGATGAAGGAGGGGATGGGAGTTATTGCTGTATGGCTGTATCACGCCTCTTGGTGTTGGAGTGATGACAAATTTTGGAAATAATGGTGATGGTGTGGTATGCATATTTACTGAAACTTTGAAAAGCAAAGTGCAAGAATTAAAGAAAACCATGGGCGGGGAGGGGGGGACTGTTGTGTGCAGTGAAGATTTTGTGAGTGGGTCTCAGGGCCTCAGCTGTTCTCTGCAGGAGACATGGGAGTTAGGCTGATTCTTCCATCGCCTTCCAAGAGAATAAATCCGCACTTCCCTTTCCTGCAACCCAGAGAAAAGCGTCACTCAAGTCCAGTTTTTCTTTCAAGCCTTAGAACACAGCGCACAGATTGTGGTTCACGCCATGGTATTTGTTGCTGCCAGGCCAAGGCGAGCTGGCCAAAGGAGACACACAGGTACCAGCCTGGTTTGACTCTAAGTGACACGTGGCTTCTGAGTATCCAGCTCAGGATGCCCAAGGGGTTTCATATGGAAATAGCTGGTTCCTGACTCTGGATTCTAAAAATAAACCTAAGGCTGCTGTACAAACTGGAACTGCTCATCAGGACCTAACAGTGACTCCTCTTTGGAGGTGAGGCCACCTATGTGGTCCTTTGGGTATTTGGAGCTAAACCTGCATTGAGTGACACCCACATCAGGTTCCTTTTATAGAGAATTATTTTCTCCTGTCTCATACTGAAGTTGCTTCTTTACTATCCAACAACTTAGACATAAATCAAATGTGTGTGTGCGTGTGTGCATGTGCGTGTGTGTGTGTGTGTGTGTGTGTGTGTGTGTGTGTGTGTATGTGAGCATCCAGAGTTCTGGGAGTTGTGACAGTGAGGCCACTGCAGGCACTTGGGGGAGGGCTCTTGGACTCCACACCTGGGTGCTCCACACAGGAGCCATGCGGTATTCACAGGCACTTTGCCCTTGGTTGAGTCTTCCAGGAAACAAGGGGGTTACCACAGGTTACACACTTGGACAGTCCTGGCACTTAGGAAGTGCACAGTCAGAATAGGTCCTTACAGCCACTATAAATTGTGTTTTAGGAATGCACAGGAAAATCAATAAATAAAAACTAGAAATTAAAGAGGTATCACGAAGAAATGAAATGTTTTGTGGAAACCATTGAGAAGAGATACTCGTTGGAACAACTGGAACCCCTTCAGCCTATTCCACCCAGTTTAATCCCGAGTGAGGTGGTGAAAGGCCTCTGAGTCTCATTAGGCCCCATAACGATCAGAAAGCTCAGGGGTCATGGAGCTGACAGTGAAAATGTCAATGCGATGGTATGCATTCGAATACACACACATGTATGTCTTATGTGTGTTTGAAATGTTCCCCGGTCATGCAGTTACTCTTAATTTTTAAATGATGAAAAGGCATTAGTGATAACTTAAGTGATATTCACTAAAAGTAATCCAGAAATATCTTGCAGAAAACCATTTTTTGCTGTTCACATGACAGATTTTCCCCTCCTTCCTCCTTCTCACTCTCCCTCTCTATATTTCTTTGCCTCTCTCCCTCTCTCTCTCACCTCTCTCTCTCTGTCCTTCCATATATACTTATTGAATTCTTTCTATGTTTCATACACTGTTCTAGACTCTTGTTAGACATAGCAGTGAACAAAGTACAATGGGTGTTCAAAATATACAGTGATTATTTAAATTAAATTTATTACCGTAAAAGACATATTGCCATTAATCCCCCTCAGAATCCTCCCCCTCACTTGAAATGCACTTATCCCATCGTTTTTGCCACTTTCCGAAGTAGCTCTGAAAGTCCTCTTTCATGAATGCCTTTAGGAGATGTGACCAGAAGCTCTGTGCGGACTGCTGCCTAGTGCCATCTGGGACAAAGGCAGCCTCCTAAAACAAGCATCATCATCCACCGTATTTACTGGATCTGGCACCACATGACTTCTAGCTCTTCACAAAAGTCAATCTGACAATGGAAAGTTTTGAATCAGTTCAGAACTTCAAGGAAGCCATGACAGTGCAACTAAAGAGGACTTTCAAAACTGTTCTTGCCGGAAGGTGGCAAGAGCAATGGAGTGAGTATGTTCAGATTCAGTGGTAGTGTGTGGTGGGGAATTAACGGACATGTGTCTTTTTCTGAAACAGCTGTTCAAAAAAAAAAAAGAAGCTTTCAACATTCTCTGCATTTTTGATCATATCACAGAAGATCAAAACCCCTGCCCTCATGGAGGTAGGATTATAAGTGAAGAAACAAATGTTAAGTAAAATACTTCTTTTCAGCATTCACATGTTAAATCTTACTAATTGTTACGCAGAAGAGTAAGGCATCACAGGGATTAAGGAGTCTTTCTTGAGGAGCAGTGGCTTCCAACATGGCACAGGGAACCTAGCGCAGTTTACTAATATATTCTGCTGTCGACTTGTTTGCTTTTGAGGTCCTTGTAAGCACTGTTCGTAGATGTCTTCTGGTGTGAAGGTGCACAAGTACCATGGATAGTGGAATTGCTGCATTTCCTGGAAACATCAAAGCTTTTTGGGGGTTTTTTGGTGATAATTATTCATCTTTTCATGTTTCATACTTAGCCTAGTGCTTGGGACAGACTTGGGCTAACATTTGCCTGAGCTAGCACAATCCATGGTAGAAATGACAGCAATAGAGGCTAATACTCTAGCCCTGCCTTATTGTATTAGTTACATTCTGTTGCTTTATGCATCAAACTGGTACAGTAAGGGGCAACTCGGCTTCCATTTATTTCGTGGACTAAGTTACTTTTAGCGAATGCCTCCTGACATTTGCTGAGTTGATGCTGGCTGTGGCAGGGTCAGAGAAATCTCTTCAATAATAAAGAAACACTGTGAGTCAGTTTTTGCTGTGTATTGCAAGTAATTCTCAGTCTCCTGTTTGAAGCAACCCTAAAAGAAGCAGCCGAATGTTGTGCTTTAAAATCCATCCTTCCTCATATGCGGCAAGCATCTAAAATATTCAGGGAATTATTTAGACTTGGAAAGGCTTTTGCTTCAGAAGACGAAGTTCTGTGTGAAACAATATTGTTAGACTAGGTCCAGCTCCAAAACTGTGCCTTTACTCCCTACATATCTCAGATAAAAATGGGTGCTTACACCCAGTCACCCTCTCTGTGGTTGTCTCATCGCATTTGAAGATGTCTGTGTTCAGCATTTGAAATAAATACACTTCCTATGAAACCCTTTTAAATGTATTCATTGGAATCTGTTCTTCCTGGCTAGCACATTTAACAGATGAATTTCTAGTGCTTTTCCTATAACCTCGTCCTTTACAGATATATTAAACCATTCAGTTACCAGTGAACTTTTCCTTATTTAAAAGTCAGGATAAAAAATTCTTCCTATCAAAGGATTCTCTGAGTATGTATTACAAGATTTCTGCTTACTTCCTTACCTCTTCCATTATAAAAAGTTCATAATATGCATTGCTGTCATAGTAATGCAGAATAACAGGCTTTATTTCGTTTATTTTGATTTTTAGTATGAAGGGACATTCTTAAACTGTGTCTATAGCATCTTAAAATAATTTTCACCGTCAGTGTGAAAATTATATATATAGGATCTATGTGTGTGTGTGTGTGTGTACATACATGATATATTTGGTGAACTGTCCAATAATTTTCCTCAAAGGAGAAGCTAAAAATAAATGCCTGTGTACTTGAGGTTAATGAAATGAATAAATAATAAATAGATACAGATCCCACAAAATGAAAGAATGAAAAAAGTCTTATCATTTAGATTAACTGCTTTATGAGCCATTATACAGCTTTGTTCTTTTCTTTTCTTAGTTTGAATATGGTCCAAAATCCCACATGTGAAGTCACCTTCAGAAATATGTCCAGCACTAGCCCCACATAAGTCCATTTAGCCACGGTTGTATGAATAAGTATGTAGTTTGCAGCATCATGAGCCAACATGCGTTCAAAACAAGGGGAAATTTGCACTTGGGGGTTTTTCATTAATGACACATAACACTGGAATTAAAAGGCCCAGTAACTGTTACATGGTCTTTTCAAAGAGAAAAGCAAATACTTAAAACTTTTTTATTTTATTTTTTATGGCACCAGGGATTGAACTCACAGCCTAATGCCTGCCAGATAGTCGCTTAAGCCACTGAGCCAAACTGCCAGTCCTAGCTTTTTTTGAGGCAGGGTCACACTATGTAGCTCAGGCTGGCCTTGCGCTCGCATTGTAGCCCAGGACAGCCTCTAACTCACAACACTCCTCCTACCTCAGCCTCCCAAGTGCTGGAATTAAAGACGTGTGCTACCACGCCCGATTTAAAACTTTTTAACACATAAAAATGCTACAATATATTTGTGTGCCTCTTCTTTTCCAAATAAAGATAAAGCTTTGGAATAGTAAGTAAAACTAACCACTTATGGACATTTCCAGTATTTTGGTATTAAAATAGCTATAATAAAACAGTGGATTTTCCTGCTTTAGAGAGAAACAGGCATATGATCTTTCTCATTAAAGCAAATGGCAGTTGGCTGCATTGCCTTGTCTTTCTGATATAATTTTTCCATGCCATAAAAGTGTGATTAGCTCACACTTTAAAAGAATTTGTCAAGTCGCCATGAAGAAAATACACATTGAGACCTAGACCATTTCTAACTTAATACCATGTTTTTATAGTAAAAATGTGAGACTGAGGAAAGGAAATACTCACATGGAAGAAAACTCATTTCCTTTCAGCCAATTTAGCTCTCAGTTTGTTTGTATTTGTAGAAGGAGAAAAGGGGAAAATGTAGTCTTTGTTAGAGATCTGCCATGTCCTCTATTAGTCAGAATTATTCAGAGTACAGAACTAAGAGGATGGAGAGAGAGAGAGAGAGAGAGAGATTATAAGAAATTGGCTTACACAGTTATGGAGGCTGTCTTGTCTCAGGAACTGTCCTTGGCAAGCTGAGATGGAGATCTGGAAGAGCCAATGGTATAGTTCTATTTAAAGACCAACTAGCTCAAGACCCAGAAAGAGCACGTGTTTCAATTCAAGTCCAAAGGCAGGAATGAACTGATGCCCTGGCTCAAGGCAGTCCGGCAGGAGGATGACCCCCTTACTACTGGAAGACTCAGTCTTTTTGTTCTATTCAGGTCTTCAGCTTCTTGGATGAGGCCCACCCATATCATGGAGGCTATCTGGTTTACTTGGTATCCTATGTCTTACGTTAACCTCGTCTAAGACATCCTCACAGAAACACCCAGAATAATGTTTGACTAAACATCTGGGCACCCTATGACCTGGCAGGTGACATATAAAATTGATCTTTACACGTATGAAAAGGAAAGAATAAAACATAGGAAATTAAGAGTCACATAGGAATCTACCTGCAAATCTCACAGCTCTTCCATATCTTTTATTGAACATAGATCATAGAGGGAATACAGTGCTTCAGAATGTGGACACATGTAAAGTTTACAGAAAAAGGAGTGTGGGATCACTATGATGTGGGTAGAGAATTTGGATGGGAATAAGACTTACATGAGTGAACTTTTCCAAGACCTATGTTCTAGTACCTTTGTTATTGGAACACAAGTGGTAAACTTGAGCAGCACTTGAATGACAAGTTCGGATGGCTAAGAAGCACCGAGTTGTTTTCTTTGGGCAAGATGATTTAGCAGTGCCAAACAATAGCTGAGTAATTTCCCCAAGGATATCTATAAAGCTTTTAATTAAGTTTGGCCAACTTGAGTGTCTAGCACGTGAACTACTCGTTGGTTACGTGGGCATGACTCCATGCCAACATCCTGGGGGGAAGAAGACCTTGCCTTTCATGAGTTTAAGATCTTAGACACTAGTTCTGATGCCATACAAGAAGGAAGTTATTAAGAGACACATTGTATTGAAAATGAATAAGTATCATAAGCATTTGAAAAATCAGATGAGTTCTGCAGTCTCCAAAAGGAGTTCAGATAGTCTGGGCTTCTTAGCATGGATGGTGTTTCCTGCTTTTCTGGTCCTATCCATAATGACTTTCCTTTCTCTCGCACACATGCAAGTGGCTTTTGAAATGAATGTTGTGTTTGTGCATGTGGAAAGATTGCCAGTGAAAGTTCATGGCGAGTCAGAGTGAACAGTCTTTTATATAAAGGGCTCTGCCTTTACTGCTGACGTGTCTCATAAGAATACTGCTGCACTCACAGTTTTGAGCCCATCCTACTGGAGAGCACAGGCACACCTAATTTCAGTCCTCCAGAAGTTCATCAGAATCGATTTTGGGACTTTTTTTTCCCAACAGGCCAAAATAACATTTTTTAGATGTATTTCATTTCTATTTGGGCAAATCACCTAATTTTCCTGGCTTCTGTTTCCTGATGTGTGAGATGAAAAGATTGAATTTAGTACTCACCAACTTCGCTTCCAACCCAACTCTTGGACTCCAGATAATTAATGACTGCTTTACTTCTAGAGTCTTGCTAAGTTCATAAATTTTAATCATATAAAAAGAGATTCATTTTTCTTCTAGAGTAGAATATGAAATATTTTTGAAATTTCACATTTGCCTCTTTACTCTTCTTTACTATAAAAATTTCTGAGTTGAACTGAGTGAATAACTAGACATGAGTGTTTGGGTACAGACCATCATCTGGTGGCTTGTTACTTGGAATCTAGATGATTTTTGCTGAAGCTCTTTGTCCTCCCCTTAAGTCACCTTTTTTTTGCCATCATTGGAATTGTATTCACAATGTGCAAATTCAGACAGAGGCAGCAAAAGAATCCAGCTTTGCTCCAGGTATCTCATGTCAGTGGTGGTTCTCAAAAACACACCTCCCAGTGTCATTTTCTGCAGCTCGACAGATTCCTCAACTGGACTGGGGAAGCCAGTTGCCCCTTATCTGACTGTAACTGTGTGGGCTGGTTCCCTTTAAGCTTCTGGTTTATAGCTGTGCTTTAATTTTTATGAAATGAAACTATAAAATGCCATTGTTTTAGCAGCTAAACATCTGTTTTCCAGGAGCGACTCAAATCCCAAAATGGACCTGAAATCGTAAAACCTAACCAAAAGTTTGACTCTGTCACTTCATCAATGGCCTTTAAAATTTTTTTCTCTTCTTTTCTAGAAAATGCCTTTTAGCTAGCAGAATAGAAGCTGTGACACATACCTTTGCTTGACCATCCTTTCTTTAAAATTGTGCTAGCAACAATGGAAATGACTTTTGAGGGGGATCTTCTATATTTTGACCTATAATCTTGACCTACCCTGGGATCCATGGGAGATGAACAGGTGTAGAATGCCCAGAAGGTTAGAGCGTTTGCTTTAAACAAGATGGAAATAAGAATAGAGAAAGTGATTTTTTCTGTTCACAATGATGTAAAATAAAATAAAATAAAATAAAATAAAACAAAATAAAATAAAATGATTGACCAAGTACAGCCAGACTTTGTCAGGAGAAACACTCTTCACTGGTTTCTCATATCTCTTTGTGTTGACATAAGGCAGTAGTGTGGCATCATTGAGCAGGTGACATTAAGATGGAGTTGGCATGGATGGATCTAGAATTGCTCTGGGGTTCCTTCTGTCCTGTTGAGAAGGGTATTACAGGCCTTTAGGTGAGCGTCCTCTGGTGATTATGGAAGTCTGCCTTCTCTTTCGCCCCCACTGCAGTGGGGTTAGCAGCGCAGTGGCAGACGCATGTGCCAGGCACACAGGCTGGATGGGTGCCCCAGCTGTGGCATGCATCAGACGTGGCGAGCAACTCTGAAAACGCCCCCACCTCTTACACTGTTCTTAGCACATCAGATTAGCCCAGAATTCATCATAACTTCTGGATTGACTTTTTTTTTTTTAAAAAAAGGGACTCTGTCTATCTCTATTTCTGTGTGAAATATTCAACTTTTAAACATTTATTTATTTATTTATTTTTGGTACCAGGAATCAAACTCAGGACCTTGTACTTGCCAGGCAGGCACTTATGCCACTGAGCTACATCCCCAGCCCTGAATATTTAATTCTTTTACAAAACATACACTGTTAAGTGAAGTGAATCAGACACACAAGCTTAAATATCACTTTTTTAATGTGAGAAATGCAAGTAAATAAATTTATTTATTTATAAGTAAATTAAATAACCAAATAAAAGATAGATAATGGGAATCAGAGAGCTAGATCTTTTGCAGAGGGGAAGGGGACCAAGAGGTGAAAGAAGAGGGAGGCAGGGAAGGGAAATGGGATTAAAAAAAAGAATTAAGATGTGTTATGTACATGTACCAACTTCCCTTGAAGAATGTAATCTTTTGTACTGCAAACATGTGCAATTAATAAAAATAAATACATAAAATTAAAATAAAAACCACACACCAAGATAGTTAAATCAAAAAGTATTTGTGATTTACTAGTTTTTTACTTGGCTATCAGCACTCTTGGGTCCATCTGAACATTTTTAACATTGTCTATTTGAAAAAATGTGGCCTAGTAATTTCATCTTCCCAAAGCTTAGCATTTATTTATTTCTTTTAGTATTCATTTTTCCCCTAAAGTTGAAATAGTAATGCTTGGTTTGGAAAATCATGAAGATAAAATCAGAGAGGGGAAAATGGAAATGATTTGTAATTGCAAAGTCTGTTGGCAGCTTTAAATATTGCATTCTAGGATAAATCATCCTACCATTCAGAAGGACTTCAGAAGAAATATCTGTAGTGGTCCCAGCTGGTAGCAGCGTGAACCAGCTTGGTGCCTCTGGAGAAATATCAAGCCAAGACTAGTATCCAACAACTCTGTTTACCAGCTTTTATCTTTGCCGTTGTAAAAGCCAATTGTGTAGATAAAAGACAAGTAGCCATAAAATTGGACATTTCTTGAGTATCAGAATTGGGCGGTAGGACTCCAGTTTGGGGCTTTGGAGGGGGTTGAGGGTGTTCTCTCTTGTCTCAGAAGGCAGATAGATTCACACTGCTTGGCTGTAAGCATCAAGGGAGAAGGGAGTTTACAGGTGTGTACCCTACTCCCTTGATACCCAGGGCAAAACAATGTGAACTCACCTTGACCACTGTAATGCATGCTGTAGCCCTTACCTTTTGTGAGTACTTCATTACTATAATGGAAAACGTCTTGTTTTACTTTGTTAGGGGAGGATCAGGGAGTACAGAGAATATGTCTCACCCTGGTGCCTGGGAAAGCCTCCTTGAATCCCAAATTCCTTGACAAAGTTAATTGGTTTCCCTTACCTCTACTTCACGTACCCCTGGGCACACTTCTGTCATTTCACTTGGGCACTTCTAGCAGATGTTTGTCTTCCATAATAGACTACAAAATCTGTGAAGGGAGACAGCTCAAAGGTTATTTATTTTTAATTCTAAGGCCCAGTGAGCAATGCAGCAGCTCAGTAAATGTTTGCTCAATTGCACTGAGTGTCTGTGAACCCTTCATGCCTTTGAGTCTCTTGAGAGTATGCAGTATGTATGGAAGGACATGCATCCCCACTGCCTGCAAATAGAGAGGGAAAAGGAGCATGTGGTAAGAAACAGTACAGCGACAAGTTTCAAGGAAGAATTCTCTCGTATTGCCAGTGAGATGGTCAAGCTAATGCCAAGAAGGAAGCACATTTCCTCCTCTAATTTAATAAACATTTGAATGACAGTGAAATGGTAGTTTTAGTACAGTTTATAAAAGAAGAGAAGGCAACAGCTGTAACAGGTTTTTAAGGAAGGTGATGTTAGCTAAAAGAGGTGTCCCATAGTAAAGATCACTTGGTACTCCAAAGGGGAACCAGGAAGACAACATTGCTATTGAATTCTGGAAGTTTTCTTTGCTTTCCCCCAAAACAGATGGTCTTGTATAAGCAGTGATTTCTGCCAAAATAAATGAGATTGTTTTTGTTATTATGAGATGCTCTGCTCACCTCCCCAGATCCCTTGCTTTAACTAATCAGTTCTCAAGACTAGTACCAGTAGGCCTGCAGACTACGAAGGCTAAAGCATCAGTGCAGACTGATAGATTGGCACCTGGTCCTTGATACATGCTACGATAAATGTAGATCAGCATTAACTACTATTTATACCACTTCCCTCAGCTCCCTCACCAAAATTTGAAAAGACTATATAGCCAGAAACTTTTGAGTCATACAATCGTATCATAAAGTTGATGTATAAGTATTGTCCTTACCTATCATACATTGCTGAGACACAATGAAGCCCATAATTTCTTCACTTCCAGGAATCCTTTTTAGACTTCCGAGTGTAATTTATTTTTCCAGAAATCTTTTGTTAGCCTTTTATCGTTTATACCTGTCATTATTTCAAAAATGTCACAAGTATTTGGCAATTATTATAGATGTAATAACTCAGTAATTTGTATCTTTTAAGAGTCAGAAACATTTTGTGAACATGTAAACTGTACCATCTCCAGAATGGATAATAGCACAACAGTTCTGGCTTAAAATATAAACTGTAGTGTCTCCAGTATAAAAGCGAAAAGTGATTAAATACAGTTAAACAACAGAAGTACTTACTGAAAAGGAACTTACCAGGTTCCATTAAAATAGTTCAAATTCCACTTAATATTCACTGGCATAAGAGAAGGGTACTTTTTAGGGTGAAATAAATTCAAATTCTAGCTGGCATTGGATGTGTACTTCATTGTTTTATGTAAAATGGTACAATATATAGTAGATCCATGTGTTACTACTTCTGCACTGTTCAAACTAGATTAACTTTAAAAATAAACAATGAAAAATTGAAATAAACCAGTCACGTCACTATGCATGGGTGCACTGGACATTTTATATGAGGGATGTTCTGTTTTCTTCAAGGTAATGCTTTTGTGTACGTTAGTAGTTAATATTGAATGTTGGCGAGACTGAGAACGCAAGCCTGCCTGTGTGATGTGCTTGTAATCCTGCACTAATCATGGACTTTGGTCTAGAATGTTCTGGAAACAGCCAACCCAGGCCATTTGTTTTAAATAAAGTATTCAGATTTGAGGGAATAGGAATTGGAATTAAGGAAAGTGAACAACAACAACAAAAAAGGAACAATATGAAAGAAACTGATCTCTGTGAGTATTGAATAAGTTGCTCAGATCTCTTAGTCATCTAGACTTGACAACTCTGTAGTCATTTTTAATTCTTCCCTGTTATGACTTATATCTAGATTTCCCCTCAAAGCTTTGTGTGGTCATAGGTGAGGCTTTTTGAAGGTGACTGGATCTAGGGTGTGTGGTCTTGAGATTAAGTGTATGATGCTGAGATTAAGGGTGTGATGCTAGGGTTAAGGGTGCCCCACTGTGTGGTTGAGTGGCATTGCCCATAGGGCCAGATACCCTGGATGAAATATAAAGGGAGGTTTGCTTGCTGCTACTTCAGCTGTTTTGCTACTTACCTATTGCTGCTTCACTAGTTTGTTGTTTTTCTGCCTTCTGCCTGCCGTGCTGTGAAGTTTTTCTCCTCTGCGATGCCTTTCTGCTTTGCCAGCCTGCCTTGGAGACAGCTAACCATGGACTGAAACCTCTACAAACTGTGAGCCAAAATAAACGTTTGCTCCTATACCTCTGAGTGTTGGGTATTTTGTCTCAGAAAGGAGAAAAGTAGCTAAGACACTCCCTTCTTTTCACATTTATCACATGTACATCAGAAGTGCTGTTGCATCTGTTCCATGTGTCTTTCACAGTCTTTCCTGTATGTTTCTCATTTCTTCTGGTTCTGGGATAGGAGGATCCGGTGGTACAGCTGGTAGAGGCACAAGTATAATCAAATACTCTGATCAAATGTAAGTCAACCAAATGGAGGATTGCATCCAACTCATTTCCTTTAAAAACAAATGCATATTTTGTGAGAACCTATTACAAGATGGGGGGAATCAGAGAAGGAACTATGAAAAAAGAGATGATAATTTTGTAAGAATCTAGAGAGTGGGTAAGAGTTAAACCAGAGAGGAACTCGACCTTCATGCAGATGCAATAGTATGTGTGAGAGCCCCAGGATGGGAGAAAGCCTGGCAAACACAGGATGTATAACAAGCTGTATGTGGCCAGTTTAAGATGATAGTTGAGCCTCGTGAAGAAATTTCTGTGTTTGTCATGACATCAGTGGTGTTACAGTGGGGGATGGGGTCTGAACAAAAAACTGGACTTGGCACACAACAGTAAGGAAAAAGCATCAAAATGTAATTTAGACAACAGAAGGCTCCCAGTGAGAGGGCTCATGTTAGTGGAAAGGAAAAATGGCATGAGTGCTGAATGCATTGATTTTAAGAATTTAAAATGCTGCTCTAGGTCTAGGGCCCCTCTGGTTGGGTCTTCCAGAGGATGACTGACAAATTGATTGACAGGGTGCTGAGTCCTGTCAGCTGTGTCTACTGCACATAATTTGCTCTGTTATAATTGGATGTGTGAGATACAGTCCTTATGCATGGACTTTTAACAAGCTCCAAGAGCAGCAAGTTTACTATAGGTCATACTGGAGATTCTGGCACTCATGTGTCTTGGTTTGGGACTTTGGAATATTCCAGGGACCTTTGTTTTTCTTATCTCTTCTTCTAGGCCTTTTGTGGGACAAAGGTGAGAGGTTGATCCTGGAGTGTTGTCCAGGTTCACACATGGGAGGAAAGTGGTCCCATAGCCCCAGTTGTACTCTCTACATTAATGGGAATTCATGGAAGAATTTTAATAGGGTGATGGCATGGCAAGCACTATAGTTGGAATGTTGAATGTCCCCCAAAGGCCCATCTGTTAAAGGCTTGGTTCCCAGAGTGGCACTAGTGAGGGGTGGTGGAACCTGTTTGAGATGCAGCCTAGGAGGAGGTCCTCAGGTCACTGAGGATGTGGCCTTAAAGAGGGTGGGAAGGCCCTGATCCTTTCCTCTTCTTTTGCTTCCCGTCCATCAAGTTAGTGGTTTTACTCTGCTACTTGATCCTACTCAGATATGTTGCCTTACCATGGGACCAAAGTAATGGGGCGAACCAGTTATGGATTGGAAACTCCAACACTGTGAGCCATTACATACTTTTTACTTATGTAAATGGATTTCTCAGTATTTTGGGGTAGTTGTGGGAATCTGATTAATGCAGAATAGTTGCACTGACATGCTGGGTCATGCGCAGTGGCTAGGCCTGTGACACGGCGGAAGTGCCTTTGGAATTGGTTTACAGGAGGAATTTAGAAAAGTTTGAAGGATGAAGCAAGATAAAAAATGCTTCACAAAGAGCTTCACAAGAAAATTCTGGTGAAAGCTCAGAAGCCTAGACTTATGCTAGACACGTGCGCAGTAAAGGGCATGCTGAGGAGATTTCAGATGGAAACCAAGACTCTGTTGTGAAATGGGCTAAAGGTCATCCTTGCTAAATCAAAGCAAATGCTTAGGATGCATTTTGTCCATGACCTGATACTTTGAAGGAGGCCAGGCGAAAGGTTTATCTAGTAGAAAAAATTTCAGTACAGGGAGGCACTCAGATTGCATTATGGGTATGACTGACTGCTTTTGCCCAGGTTTGTAGTGATAACTGAGAGCAAAAAATAGCTGAACTGAAATATTTAGAAAATTTGTAGCTTGGCCAGGAAAGGATCACATATAAAGATGCAGCCTTGGAGGGTGGGTGGATAGTACTGATTTTTTTTAAAAAGCACAGTATTTTCCTGTGGGACAACAGGAAGGATGACTTCAGGGCATCAGAGAAATTTCAGGCCTCCGCCATCACGAACTCAAATGTGTAGAGTGCAAATTTTCTTCAATGGCTTTCAAGGAAAGAGTTGTTTCAGGAAATACACACTTAGTGCCCTGCGTAATCAGAGAAGACTTGGATTTGATTTATTTTTCTTTGCCAAGAAGTCACTTGGAGGCTACTATAACTGGCCACAATATAGCTTGTGCTGGTGGCAGACCTTGGCGTTCTCTATGTCATGAGAGTTTTTCAGGCATGCAGTATTCAAAAGTTATAGGGACATGCAGGCCTCCACTGAGATTTCCAAAGAAAGTCTGGGAGTCCAGGAAGTACAGTACAGATGTGTGCTGCTGTGGGAGTGACACTGAAGCTGCGTTGAGGATCTCAGGATGGTGGAGGTGTTAGCACAAAATGTGTGATGCTTGTGAAGAGAAGTTTAGCTTCTCCTGCAGGCAGCATGCAAAAGGTGCTCTGGAGAGGGGCCACATGGTCAGCAATGAACAAGGTCATGGGGTGCAGGTCCCTGAACCTTTGGGAGTCTACATCTCACAACAGTGTACTCCAGTGCTGGACATGGAGTATTAGAATTTCATACTTACTTTTCTAGATTTTGGTCTTGCTTTGGGCCACATTGTTAATCAAGTACTGGGGTGTCGTGCTCTTCCCAGGCATCCTTTTGAGGTTCTGAACAAAGAACTGAACAAGGGATGAGCCAAAGGTAGTGAGAGTTTACATTTATTAAAGTCATTAAGTGCAGGAAAATGGATATGCTCTGTAGAATGTGAGTGCCTACTAAAGTAGGGAAAGAAGCGCACTCAGCAGAGTGCAGGCCAGGCCACTGGAAGAGCTTACAGTGGCCACAAGGTAAATGGTGATGATGTTTTGTATCCTCTATTCTGACATCAGATCTAGGCTGTTCTATCAAAAACCTGCTTCATCTTGTGCCAGGAGACTTAAGACTTCTGAAGCATTCTCTAATTGCTCCCAGATTCAGGACTTGAATGCATGTGTCTCAGATCTCCTTGATTTATAGGTCATGCCTTCTTGCCCAGCCAGTTGGCCACACCCTAGTCTCTTGCCTCAAAATCCCTCCTTACTATTTTGTTATTTCCGTTTTGTTGTAATAGAAACATTTATCATGCACCTGTCCCACCACTGTGTCTTAAAACTATATAGCTTTCTTCTGATTTTTTTGAGGGGACGTAAAGCTTACTTTGCCTTGAATCTCAGAGAAACTTTGGACTTACACTGTTGAACACTGTTAAAGGAGTTAAGACTTTGGAGACTCTTGGTATAGACTCAATGCATTTTGCATTTTGAGATCTACATGAGTCTTTGGGAGTCATGGGAAGGATACTATAATTTGGATGTTAAAAGCCCTTGAATGGTCTATGTGTTAAATATTTGGTCTCTAGGTTGAGGCAAGTGGAACATGTTGAAATCTTTAGCAGGTGGGCCTAATGGGAAGTCCTTAGTTTACTATACATGTGCCTTTAAAGGGCATTGTGAATATGCAGGCCCCATCCTCTTCTTTTACTTTCTTATCATAAGGTACATGATTTTGCTCTATCACAGTGTTGGGTCATGATTTACTGCCTCACCACAGACCTCCAAAACAGGCCCAACCTCTCTTGGGTCGGAACCTCCAAAGTTGTTTTTTCTCTTTGTAAATTTATTATCTCACATATTTTGTTATAGTAATATAAAGCTGGATAAAGTACCTAGTTTGGGAATGTGTAGTAGCAACTGGTTGTTGATAATAAGTAGGTAACAGGGGGTTTGGGTCAGTAAGTCAAAAGTATAATGGAAACAATTGAGAGGGCAGGTTGTATTAAGGAGATGCTGGTAGAGAGAAAGGAATCAGGAGGAATCTGAGCAATGTTGCAAAGTAAAATCTGTAGAGCCTCACGGTAGACTGGATATGGGTGCAAGTGAAACAGTGTCAAGAATGACAAGCAAGTATCTGACCTGTGTGACTGGATAGAATATGACATCATTTCCAAACAAGGGGACCAGTAAGAACACTCAGCTCTGGGAAGAATATCATGAGATCAGTTTTGAACAGGTCCAAGGGGAATGTTAAATAGGCAGTTAATACCAACAGCTTAAAGTGTGAGGTGAGGTGAGGTGAGGATGGAGATTCTGCAGACCATACACATGCAGATGATTATTGAATGGGCATTTGTGAGATCATCCAGGAATAACAAATTGCAAGAAGAGAACTAGGCACCAAATCTATTCCTAGCCTTGAGTTTCTGACATACCGTGTTTTGGGGGAGGTGGTTGGACCTTAGAAGTGGACCAGGAGAGTTCTTGTGGAGTCAAATGGATGCCAGCACTCCTGGGGGACTCCGTTGCTTTAGAAATATTAAATCGATTTTTCTGCCTTTGTCTCTTTCCCCAGACCCTCTACTAGATGAACTTGGAAGGCTTGTTTTTTAGAGTGTTGTGTTACTCTTTTCTCAGAAACATGCACTGCTTCTCTGTTATTTACAGATTAAAGGTTAACACCCACCAAGGTATGGTTTTTATCTGCCCTACGCCCTTTACTGCCTTTCTCAGAGGCTGTGAATGGGTAAGATTTCTCTTCATCACTTTCCTGTGACTGGGACAAAATACCTAAAATCCACGTCTTAAAGGAGAAGTTTATCTTGGTTTACTTTTTTTTATTAGTATGTTTGCGGAACATAGTGAACACGGTCACTGTGGGTAGCTGGTCCATGTACGTGACACATTTTAAATCTTTCCAGGTCCCCTGTCCTTGCCTGTCTTTCTGTACCCTCTGTCTTCCAGTTCTCTTTCCATTTGCAAAAGATCTATCTCCGTTTGCAAAAGATCAGTCCTATCTTCTTTCCTATTATCTATCTCTTATTTTGCTCTGTAATTGATTTATACTTGGAATTTCTCATATAAGAGGAACTACAATATTTAAATTTGTGTGTCTGACTGATTTCACTTAACATGGTTTCAAGGTGCATCCATTTTCCTACAAATAACGCAAATTTATCCTTCTTTTTAGCAGAGTTGTATGTAAATATCACTTTTTCCTTTATTCAGTCACCTGTTGATGTATGTATAGGCTTCTTCTAAGGTTTTGGGTCACAGTTTTTAGAAGATTCAGTCAATAGTCATCTGGCTCCGAGGCAAAGACAATGTGATGAAAATAATTGGCAGAGGAAAGCTGCTCACCTTATTGGAGACAGAGACAGAAAGAGGAGCTGGGGTTAGGAAAACACCCTTCCAGGACTCTTTATCTCTCTCTAGAATGTTCTTCAGCACTCTCTGTAGGGTTGGTTTGGTGGTCATGAATTCCTTCAGTTGTTCTTTATCATGGAAGTATCTTATTTTTCCATGAATTTTGAAAGACAGTTTGCAGGGTGCATCAATCTGGGTTGGAAGCTGTTTTCTTTCAGGATTTGGAACACTTCACTCCAAGCTCTTCTTGACTTGATGGTTAGTGCTAACAAGTCTGCCATGACAGCTATTTTGAAGAAAACTAGAGACATTATGGTAGCCATTGTTGTTTTCCTGTTGTCTTGTTTTGAAGCCCTGTATCATTTCCACTGTTTTGTTCTGATTTGCTTTATTCTGTGTTGTTTTGTTTTGTTTTATTTTCTTGAAAAATAAAAAATAAAAACACCCTTCCGGTTCAGCTTTCTAGTGACTCAGCTCTTCCCAGTAGGCTTCCTCTGGGCAAGTACCCAACTATGATCCTTGTCAATGAATTAATCCACTGAAGAGTGTGGTTCCCACATGAGCCCATCACCTTCCACGCCCACATCTCCAGATGAAACCTTCCAGAGATATTTTAGATGGAACACATACCAGCATTGAATTTATTTTATCTGCTAGAAGTCCTAATTTTCCACAATGATAGTATTGTTTTCTCGTTATTTCTTCAACAAGAAATTCCATCCTGTCACCCTCCTCTGTGTCCAAGTCCCCACACACTTCGTGGTCTGGCTCAAAGGCTTTCAAAAAATATCTAGAGACCCAAATACTTATGTAATTGATCAGCTTGTAAGTCTGACAACTGCTAATTTGAAGAAGGACCACAGGTTATTTGAATATGCATCCAGGTTAATAAATGATTCATCTATACCTTTTAGGTCACAGGAGACCCCTCAATTTTTTTAAATGGCAAGATCTCCTTCTCCTTTATTTTGTGTTCCATCCTTTGAGTCACAGGTGTTCAGTGCATCCATACCTAATGCATTGATCAATTATCTTTATGAAGCTAAGACACCTTGTAGATCTCCCACTATTTCGTAGATCCTTTCATTTCTTGATTATTTTCAGTGCCTGCTGAATATTTTTTTTGCTCCAATCCTTTTTCTTCTGTTTCTAGTTTCTGAAGATTCTGGGTCATTTGTGTATGTGTTTAGTGGTCTTTGCTTCAGTTTCTTTTTAAATCCTTAAGTTCAAATGGAAAACGTCAGCCCCAGGAGTAGTCATGCTTTAGAAATCACTTTTGAAAAGCGAGATGTGAGTTTTTTCTGTAAAGCAGATTCATAGTGCACTAGTTACTAATTTGTGTGAGCCCACTGAGACAGGATGCAGACATATGTAACAAGTCACAGAATTCTCATGCGCCTGAAGATTTGTTACTTGCAGATAGGCAGCAAGGGACACCAGCAGCCTAGGATTCATTATGATTCAGTCCCTCAGGCACTGGAAAGCAAATGAATGAAGTCTCAACTGTGCCTGACCTACTAGCATTGCAGCTGAGGGACTTCACTAAGCAGCACCCCTCCCCTAAGTTTCATATGCTGGGATCGTCTGCTGCACTGAAGCATTGAAGAACATCACTGTAGAGGGACATGGAACAGAGCAGGAGATGTTCTGGCTGGTCTTATCCTTCTGTTTCTCAGGATGTTATATTCTAGTGCATTTTCCAGTTATTCTTAAGAAATGTAAGTGAGAAAAAGAAGAGAAATGTGTTGGTTCCTGGTCATCTAGAAAACTGATGTGTATTTTCCCTTTTGCATTGGCCCAGACACTGTCTGTTAAGTAGGAAGTCCAGCAAGTTGACATGAACACTATGGCAGGAGTAGATTGTTTGCATCAGTGGCCTTGGTTCACCAAGGACTGGGATTCATGTGGCTGTCCCAGTGTTAGAATAGTATAATTATAGTTCTCAACCAGGGAAGGTTTGCTTCCTGAGGACATTTGGCTGTCAAGTCACTTTTGATTGTCACAACTGGGCGAGGTCACAGTAAGTGCTGTTGGTATCTAGCTAGTAGAAGACAGGGGTACTACCAGACATCCCACTGTACATAGGATGACATTATTGGATCTCACAGCAGACAATTATCTGGCCCCAAATTTTTTAGTGTAAAGATTGAGAAACATGGGTTTAGAAAATGTCAGCCCCAAGAAATCACATTTCAGGTGTCTCTCAACTTGAATTATGGAGTAATCCAGGCTTGTCTGTAATATTCTGATACAGTGATGTATTTTTTTTATAAACTCACCTCCTTTCGTGTGCTCATTTATTTGTTTTTATTATTTGTGTTTGTTTGGGTTGCCTTTCGCTTGAAACATGAAACAAATTTAGAGCTTGATGTTGGATGAGCTCTGATAGGGAATTGAAAACCACTTGAATATGGATATTTTCTTGGTTGTTTTTGATTATAATAGCTTTCTGTTTTTAGTGACCGCAAAAGATGTATATCTATGTATGCCTTTGTGTTAGAGGAATAAGTGGCTGGCTATATTATTTTAGACTAGATGATTTCTTTTCTGGTGGCTTCATGTTTTAAACCTGTGATAATAGGAGAGTATTTCTTTACTTTGAAAAATTGTTTTTGTTTCCTTTTCCTTAGTTTTTAGACTGTTTAGCAGAACATTTCATTTCCTGTGAAGCAGGCCTGGTGACTGTAGCTTTTTCATACCTCTTAGACTTCAACTACTTTCAATCTGGCATATAATAACATAAGCAGAAGGAAATGTATTAAGTGCTTGTTTATGTCTATTGGGAAATATGGTGTAATCTGTGGCTACTTATTCCTTTTTTGTTTTAGTACAGTATGCTTGTCTTTCTGCACATTAGTCTAGGGAGCTAAAGAACTGAAGATTTCAAAGACAGACAAGAGACTTGTAGACATAAATTATTGTCAACTGACATTTCTGGTCCTTAACAATGCATTCATTCTCTGTTTCCTGATACAGCTTGCACTATGATTTTTTATGTTTGCTTTATATTTTCCAGTGATAACTGGTGAAGAGTGATTTACTAAATAATGGTTGCTAGAGAAATTCTAAATGTCATAGTCTAAATGTCTAGTATCGAACTAGATTTACAATTTTCACAGAATTGAAAGGTAACAACCTTTCATATTAGGAATATGAGCTTCAACAGTTAAAATTTTATGGTAGATTGATTACGTTTCAGTAGCTAGACTTTACAAATGAGTGAAGCACTGGTTCTTTGAATGTAAAAAATAATATTTATGGTGTTTGTGCTTAGTGTTAGATTTTTTGGCATAGTTGGGAGACACAGAGATAAAAAGCTTTTATTGCCGGCAAGGGAGGGCTGCAGCAGATTGCGAGGACCCTCAGAGGAGACAAAGCCAGGGAGCCACTTTAATGGGCTTGGGATAAGGGGTTGGAGACTATGTGAGTGGACAGGTCATCATGTTGGGAGAGGACTGGAGGACTTTTGGCACAGGGTGTGGAGACTACCTGAGTGAGCGGTGTCAGAAGGGGATTGGAGGACCTTTGGCACGTGTGCAAAAGAAAGACAGAAAGTTTATTATTTTGGGACCAGAAGAGAAGCAAGGGAGTTAGTGTAGGAAACATGTTCTGTTATTTTTGGGGTCAGCGCTGTCTATGTTGGGCAGGTGCTGTCCAGAGCCTGGCAGTCTTATATGAGTGGAACCCATCGTTTAGAGTGTAGCAATATTCACCTGGCAAAGATACAATTGATATAAAGATTTTATTTGATATAAGGGTTGGTGTGGATCACTGAAATTTAAGATACCTTTCAAAGACTGATTTTTCTTTTGTCCTCCATAACTTGCTGGGCCTGGGCAGTTTGTATGAAGCAGTTGGCTGCCTGAGGTTTGTGTCATTAGTTTGAACAATCATTCTCGTGTGCTTTTACATTTCCTTACAGTGGTCATCACAGTTTTTTTGACGCTCTTCTTATCTGTTTGTTTGTCTTTCTCATCATTTGGGGACTTCCTTAAGAAAAAAAGGCTTTTCCTAATTAACTTTGTTTCCTGTGCATTCTCTAGCACAGTGATGTGAATTAGCAAAACAAAACAAAACAAAACAATTGTAGTGTAAACATTGAGTTGACTTGAAAGCAAACAGTACAGATTTTATTAAACATAATGACAACAAAGTCGTGAGGTTTTATGTGAAATGTTTTGAGACGCAGCCCGGATGGCAGGGCCTCCTAAGAACCTTGCTTCATTTCAACGTGCTGACCACGAAACCCCATCTGACAAGTGTAGCTCTATTGCTCATTGTTCAGAATCCTCATCTAACTATCCTCAGCCCATCTGTGGGCCTTTCAGCTTACTGTGGTCTCTGGCAGTGTCATCTGTGTGCATTCTCTATCTTTGTTGCAGTACTGGGTTCTTCAGAGACTGAATTCCATCAGCCCAGAGACATTTCCCATGGTCAGTGTGAGTTAACTATGGGTATCACTTATCTTAAAGGAAAAATCAGGTAAAATGGAAAATAACTGCCTGATATAGAGTAATCATTTTTCCATTTAGCGGACTGCACTGAGTCTTCATTGCAGTGAGACTTGTCTGAGTGATGTGCTCCTGGGGGATCTCCATTTTCAAAATAGGGGGTATGATAAAAAAATTATTAGAGTAAAAACACATCACCCTTAATCTCCCTTAAAATATTCCCCCTCATCTTGAACACACTTAACCCATTTTTCTTGCCACTTTCTAAAGCACTTCTGGAGCACCTCTTTTGTGATTGTCTTCCATAAAGCTCTCCTGGCTGCCTCAATGTCCTGAATCCATTCAAAACATTTACCTTTCCTCATCATTTATTTTATTTATTTATTTATTTATTTTTGGTACCAGGGATTGAATTCACAACCTCGCGCCTGCCAGGCAGGCACTTAGGCCACTGAGCTAAATCCCTGGCCCATTTTTTTATTTTAAAGAGAATAAAATCAAACAAAATAAAACAATAAAACCAATAAAAACAAAACAATGAAAGTGATACAAGACTTCAAAACAAAATCATAGGAAATCAACAATGGCTATCACAATATATCTTGTTATCTTCAAAATAGCTGCCCATACCATCAGATATAATAAAATCAAACCAAGCAAAACAGAATAAAACCAAACCGAACAAAACAATGGAAATGATGTAGATTTCAAAACAAGATAAAGGGAAATTAACAATGGCCACCTAATTGCCTCTTGATATCTTCAGAATAGCTGTCCAGACCATCAGACACAGGCATGTAAAATTAACTAAACAACACAAGAACTAAGTTGTTTTTTTACTTCAGTTGTTATCTTTTCAGAAATTTCAAGTGTGTGACTTCTAATTTCTACTATGTCTATGTCTCCTGTCTATGTCTCGTTCTCTGTGGGATGGAGGTCTGAGATTGTGTTTTGCTCCTTTGTCTTGACAATTTCCTGTGTTCCTCCGAATCAGCCTATTGCTGCATCCTGGTTGCTTCCTGAATTGACTGCCAATCCCTCAGAGTGGTGGGTTGGACTAGGCACCTGGGTTCCTCTGATCTGAGGTTGCTGGAGTGGTGGAGAGGCATGGGACAGTGGTTCACCAATGTTCCCCCTTTGGTGGCAGGGCCTAGAGTTGTGACTTATTCTCCAGGCTGGTGCTGGGCTCACCAGATCTCTCTGTGCTACTGGTGCATAGCCTTGGAGCGTGGCTTCTTCTGATTAACTCCATTTGTTCTTAGGTTTGGTGCAGCTCTGATATTTCTTTGCTGATTTTCTGTCTAGTTGATCTGTCTCTCTATGACAATGGAGTATTGAGGTCTCTGGTTATCATTGTGTTATTGTTCATTTGATTTTCCATATCTACCAATCACTGTCCTATGTAATTGGGTGCTGCTATATTAGATGTATATGTATTTATGATTGTTATGGCATCTGTACCATATCCAACTTTTTCATTGACCCCAGTCAATCTTGTGTTATTCTTCTTTGCTTTGTCTTGTAGCTGTTGGATTGATTTTTCATGGTCTTTTGCTATTTTTGAGATTATCTTTCATGATCACTAGCTGCAATTTTGTCTTCAAGATCTGAAATTCTTTCTTTTCCTTTGTTCAATCTGTTGCATATACATTCAATTGAAGTTTTAATCTCCTGAATCTCTGTTTGGATCTCTTTCATGGATTCCATTTCTCTCCCATGTTGGGCATTTTTTGTTTCCATCTTTTTCTAAGCTCATCTATTCTTTTATTTTTGTCTTCTGTAGTATCTTTGATTTTAAGTATCATTTCTTTTTGTACCTGAGAGATCATTTTCTCTGTAGCCTTTTCCACTTGTTTTGTCACTTCTGTTGCTATCATTTCAGAAAGTTCCATTGCTTGACTTCCAATTTCATCCATCTCATTGAGTTCCAGGCCTGTCCTGGGTGGACTGGGGGTCTGGGGCTGCATCCAGCCTCAGCATCTTGCCTTTCTCTACCTTCTCTTTTTTCTTTTATTTTTTCTTCTATGGTGATGCACACCAACTTCCCATGATATATAGCTCTACCACTAGCACTGAGGCCTTTCTCAAGGAGGAAAGGAGAAATTCATTCCTCACAGATGTCCTCCAGATGTAATGGGTTCTTTATAGCTATCCCAAGAACCTACCTTCTGGTATTTACAGTTGTATGATAATGTCCTTGTTATAGCCCAGAGATGTGCCGGGTATTGAGCTGATCTTGGCTTCCGGATGTTAGGGCTGGGACTGGTCTTCTGTTGGGCGGCGTTCTCCAGAGTCCAACTGCTGTCTCCTTGCTGCTGCTTTAGATGCTTCTACCTTACTGGCCTTTCTGATTACTTTGCCCTCCAAAGGTGTGTGTGTGTCTGAGCACCAGGCTGTTTTCCTGGGTCTTGGGGTTCCCGGTGGTCTTACACTCTTATAGCCGTCCCACCATCCAGGGAGGGTGAGGAGTAATGGAGAAGGCTGGGAGCATGAACTCACTGCCTTCTAGCCAGCCTGCCATCCAGGATGTAATGGAGGGGCACAGAGCACAAACTCGCTGTCTTCCAGCTGGCCCCATTTTGACTGTGAGGGAGAGCCGGAAGTCACATGGTGCCAGATCTGTTGAGTAAAGTGGAAGAGGATTCATGGTAATGCTTTTACTACCTGCCGTTCTGTTGGATGGCACCCAGCAGCAACATTCACTGCATTTTTGATCACACCTCATAAAGACACTCATGAACCAGGACTTTCAAAACTGTTTCAGAAAGTTGCAAGAAGGATGAGATAAGTGTGTCTGACATGCAGGGGAGTGTTCTGAGGGAGTTAATGGTAATGTGTCTTTCGTGTAATTAATTTTTAATTTTAGAAATTTATTATATTATTGATCATCCTTATAAACTACAATGAGTTCTGTTGGGGTTCTGTCATAATTACTAGAGTGAAACTTTACTGCTAGTTTATAAACACTGGTTGTGTGCTTGTTTATGGACCTAAAAATATATTACTTTGGAGAGTCTGAGGTACAGTGAACCTTTTGGTCAAATTTATGTGCTGAAGTTGTTAAGAAAATAGAAGCCAGACATTGCCAAATATAGTCTGTTGCATTTATCAGCCATTATATGTCTCCAGGAAGCTCTATCTTCATGCGTTAATCTATGGCTGTGTTTAGATCCAACCTCATATATTATAAAAATAATTACAGGTTATTGGGGTTGATGTCCATGTTTCCTAGCTGTAGTTTTACTATTTTGATGTGTATTTTGAGAAGATTATTGCCTATTGCAGATTTACGTGGAGCTGTTTGTCTGCAGCACCTGTGGTTTTTGTTCTTTGGATGATAATTCCTTCTTTGTAGGACATACAGCCATGGCTATAGTTCAGGAACACAGCACTATGCAGGTGTTTCCCTTGGCTGATAATGTTGTAGCCTGTGCAGAGAAATATAGACATTAACTGGCTATCACCCATAATGTAAAATGCTTCTTTATTATACTGGGAAAGTGCCTAGAGATATTCTTTTGAGAATAGAGAAATTTGGGAAACTTCCTGCCAAAAAAAAAAAAAAAAAGATTGTGTGTAGAAGAGAAGGGTGGAGAACAGTATGTAGGTCATGTTTTGAAATAACTAATGGATTTCTTGATATACAACAATGCATTGGAAAAAATCTCCTTGGAGTAATAATTATGGTGTAACTCTCACTAGTCAGAAATTTGTTTATAAAGAAAAATAGCATTATATACCTCGTATGGCACAGATATCAGAAGGACATCAGTAAGTCTGATCAGCCTTTGTGTGGCTGGGTGTAAACGCAGTGGACATTGGAGCTTCCGAGTCTCTTTAGGCAGAGTTTAAACAAACTAACCCACAGGTCTATCAGACATATCTCTGATTGCCTCAAGTATACAAAATATCTCCATCTAGTGATTTTAATACTGGACCCCTCATAAGGTTTCATGCCCCCTCCATGATGCTACGAATGTCCAGAACACTTCCATAAATTGATCAGGAAGCAACATAATCAACACACATTTAAAAGGAAAATTAGTACTATTCCAATTCCATCTGAAGCAGACACAGACACACTCATTCTGTACAACAAAATGTCAATTTTTTTGTCCTCATCTTATATGTTCATCAAAAATAAAGTTTGGTGGTTAAACTAACTTGAGATGAAATGCTGAGGATCAGCTAAATGTTTATATACAGCTTTGGCATCCACGACGTGAAACATCTTGATGAAAAGTAAATTATTCAGCTGTTTCAGTCATTCATGATTTCCAAATGAATCCGCGTGTTTGTCATCAAACAGATACATGTAGATACGCAGCTATTGCCAAGATGCATTGCGATTTGGTGGACATTAATAGCAAGATTTGGCAAGATTTAATAGCAGCATGTTCTTTGGCATTTTCATCATTTCAAGTTTCTTGGCCTCAATGCCTTTAGAAATACAAGCTCCTAAGTGCATGTGGGAGGTTGACAATACGAGAGAGGAAGGCGGTGCTGGCCCTCGCCTTTGATGAGCAGGCAGAGGAAGAGGTTTTATACCTTGTGCTTAGGTGTAGCCACATTTATGACTTGTTTTCACAGGCTGGGTTTGGGCATAAGTAGAGTGGGAAGTGGATTTCTGGAAGAGAATTTGGATACATTGCTGTTGCGCTCTGTGAATAATTGGCGTCTGAGATGGAGGGAGAATTCCACAGCATTGCTTCTCCCATAGATCATAATTTACCCTTTGGAATGTGGCTCTAGAATATGTTCCATGAAAATGTTTTTCCAGAAAAAGCAGCATGTCTAAAGGGAAATCACCGAAGTCAAAAGGCGCAGATGCTCCCTGTAGCTAAACAGAGTTGTTTTTGCAAAAGAGCAAGAAATAGTATTTCAAAATCAGGGAATTCTGTCTCTATTATTGTGTCACAGTATGTTCTGTTTACTGTGGCTGTATAACGAATCGACTTGAAGTTTTGTGCCTGAAATGACACTTAGTGCTTTATAATCTCTTCTGGTTTCTCTGGGTCAGGACTTTGGGAAGTGGCCCTGGTCCAGGCAGTGGCTGGAAGTGAGACATCTGTAGTACCCGAGCCCAAGCAGCCGGGATAGGGCTGGCTTCTTCCTTTGTCTCTTCCTGTCCAGCTCTGTCTTTCTCTTGACAATGGGTGCAGGCCTTGTGACTAGCTGGGACTTCCTCACAGAGGGGCAGTCTCAGGGCAGTCAAGTGGCTAATGTGACAGAAGGAGACCGAGTGGAAGCAGCACTGGAATTTATGACTTAGCCTCAGAAGTTGTGCAGTGTCGCTTACGGGCCTTTCACTGGCTGCACTAGACTGAATGCTTGTGTCCTTGCCGATCTGTGCATTGAAGCCGTAACTTCCAAGGAGATGGTAGTAGAAAAATGGTATCATGGTGGGGGGGTAGTTATGGCTGGATGATGGGTTTGGTGTCTTTTTAAAAAGGTGTGGAGACCCAAACTCCCCTCTCTCCTCCACCTGAAGACAGAGCAAGAAGGTGGCTGTCTCTAGACTGGAAGGAGGAGTCTCATGAGAACCAGTCTGTGCTGGTGTCCTGATTGGCAATTTCAGACCTCTAGAAAAGTGAGGAATAAATGACTGTTGTTTAATTCACCCAGTCTTTGGCATTTTGTTATAGTGAAAGACGTTGGTTATATTCAAAATTAAATCACAGGACTGCCTGGAGTCAAGATGAAGAGAAGTAGGTGCCATCTCTCGATAAGGGCAGAGTAAGAGCTGGGGGACTTGTGGAATAGGGGTCAAAGCATGGTCGTCTTAGGAAAACATAATCTGTTGCATGTAATTTTATAATTACTTTTTAACAGAGTTTTAAGCTAGTATGGTGGCACATATTAATTCCAGTACTCTGGGAGGCCGAGGCGGGAGGATCACAATTCGGAACTCAGCCTGGCCAACTTAGTGACTTAGTGAGATGCTGGTTCAAGAGAAAAAAAAAAAGGGTGGGGGGTGCTGAGTGACAGATGTGGTTTAGTGTGAAGGCCCTGGCTCAGTCGCTGGTACTGATGCAGCTAAACAATAAAACCCCAGAAAACAAAAAAAACAGAGTTTTAGTCTCTGTTCTTGGATAAGCCCCTTTTACAATCTTGAAAATCAGTCTGTAGGTCAGGGTGCATTGGTCGTGCTGGGAAGGGCTTTCCCTGGCTGCCCACCCCCAGGGTCTGCCAGCTGCGAGGTGTCCTGCTGCTTGTGGTCTGTCTCTGTTCAGGTTAGCAGCATCCCGGCCCCAGAGGATGTGGCAGCCACGTGGTGGATGTGGCAGTGCGTGGAGGCCTGAGAGCAGACAGGAGACGGGAGTCCTGCCTCCATCCCCCTGACTCCAGCCACCGGAGCTTGCATGGAGACCTGAGTGAGCTGCTGAGCTCCTGGATTTAGAGTTTCAGCTTCCAAGGCTCCAGATACATGCATCAAATTTTAAACTTTGTTTAGTCTTTCTTTGGATGTCCATGACAGTTTACTTAACCAGTTTCTATCATGGCTCTCACTTCTTAGTCGTGAAAATGATCAAATAAATGGCCTTGGGTGTATCACCTTTAGAACTTGTGCATGTTCTTAGGTGAAATTCTGGGAAATCCTGTTGCGTGAGAGACCAGGCCCCTATGAACTGTGTCTGTATTGTCGAACTGCCCTCCTGAAAAGCACACTAGAATGGGCATCATACTTGACAAGTGCTCAGAAATCATAGTGAAGGCCAATTCAGTACGTGGGTCCACTTTAACTTGAAATCAACTGAGTATCATGTTAGGCATATCAAGAGCCATTTTAATGTTTGGATCAGCAATTGCCTCGCTGGGAAGCTCGTTACTATTCTTCATTATGTAATGCTTATAAATGAACTTATTTCAGATTAATCATTTACCATGCGTTTCGGCGTGCATGAGACCCAACTCAGATAACTAGTTACTAGCGCCTGGGCCTCGCCTTCACTCATGCTCACCGGGCTACTTCTGCCCCAGCCCTTCGTTAGCTTCATGGCAGCGGAGCTGATGCTGGTGTGACTAACCACCCTGTTACCCTGTCATCCTCAGGACAGAAAGCACTTTCTGGGGTTCTACTAGAACCCTTCAAATGGGGAGAAAGACAACATGTTTTGACTGCTTTTAAGGGCTTTCCTCCTGGTGGAAATTTCTCCTACCACTGAAACAATTTAAAGCTCATTCATCTGGCTTTCAGTGTGTGGTTGAAAGACTCAGACTTCGAACTTAAATGCTAGGACCCCTTTTTTCTATGTAACTGTCTGCCTGCTCCTCCTCTTTTCCCTCTGTGCATGTGCACTTCATGAGCATGCTGGTGCAAGCAGCAGTGTGTGTGTGTGTGTGTGTGTGTGTGTGTATCGTGAGGCTGCACAAGCAGGTTCTTTCTGTCAGTGGCCCAACTTCCTCTCTGCATCCAGAAGCCCACAGTTAAGCTCTGACCTCACTCTTTACACTTAAATATACTCCAGAGGAATGCAAGATTGAAATGCAGGGACTGAAAATTGAAGGTTGTACTATGAGATCCCAAGCGTGCAAATTGTTCTGCTTTGGATTAAGGGAATCTGTTTAATACTAGGATAATAGTGCATTTAATAGGATATTCTATAATTATGCAGGAAATGATGAATAAATTTGATATTCTGTGTTCCTGTATGTAGGGTTCTTATATCCTGCATACAAAGGTAGCCACATGTGTATCACTCCACATCTGTGAACTCTGCCACACGGGCCGCTGTGTAGCTTAGTTTCATTCTGTAGTGCAGCAAACTTCTTACCATGGCAAAAAAATGCATCCAATTTTAAACTTTGTGTAATTTTCCTTTGGGTGTCGATGGCAGTTCAGTTAACCAATTTCTTTTATGGCGCTCACTTCTTCAGTCATGAAAATGATCAAATAGGGATTGTGTATAACATCTTTAGAACTTACACCTTTTTTTAGTGAAATTCTGGGAAGTCCTGTTGAGTGAAAACCTAGACCCTTTATAAACTGTGTCCATATTCTCAAGCTGACCTCCTGAAATGTGAATCAGTTTGTAGTCTAAGGACGCTACAGTATGCTTGTAGCCATTACCCTACTAGCAGGGATTCACTCAATCTTTTCATTAACAACAAGGAGTTTCCCTCTTATTTTTATTTTCATCATTAATATTACCATTGACCATGTTATTACCATTCACAGGTTCCCTGATCATTTTGTTTTGATGCTTGGCCTAATCCTGACCTTTGCTTATTTATATGTTGAGGTTTTTATTCACTGGAGTTGAGTAGTAACCACTTTTTCTTTCTCCATGAAACATACTATTTCTGTTCTTTTTGGTTTGTCATTTAAATTTTTTATTTGTAGTTTTCAAGTGTTTTTTTCTGTGTTTGGTTCTTCCTGTAATGTGCTTTCTCCTGAGTCTTCACAACGGTTTCCTTTTTTTTGTCTGCCTAGACATTTTTCTTTATTATTAGGTTACACTTATGCAGTTTCCTAATAACTTTATTTTATTTTATGTTTTGGTACCGGGGTCGAACTAACAATGTCACACTTGCCAGGCAAGCACTTGTGCCCCTGAGCTAAATCCCTGGCCCGTCCTAGTAATTTTAACAATCCTTAACACTAAGCAGATTTCTCTAACTCAGATTAGAAAAACTTGTATGTTTGTGTTTTTTTGTACCCTTTCAATTTTCAGTTCATACATTTTAATCATGTATTTATCTGGAATATATTTTAAAGAGTAAGGTAAAATCTAGCCTCATTTTTTTTTTTCAAAGTTGCTAACCAGTTGTCCCAAAATATTTATTTAATTATTGCTCTTTCCTGCAATTGACTTGAAATTTTACTCTTTGGGGTGAGACTGTAGCTCAGCTAGAGACCACTTGGGTAGCAGACCTGAAACCTTGGGTTCAATTCATAGTGTAGTAGAAAAAAAAGTTACAGTTCTTACAGTAGACTATTTTTGCTTGCAACTTAAGTTTATATTTAAATGGTTGAGTATTTCTCATTGCTTTTGAGACAAGGGACTCTGACTGATTTTGCTTATATTGGTCTCCCCATCGCTAGCCGCATGGTTGAAATTTGGTAGATATTTCTTGAGTGCCCAGTGAATGAGTGAATGGACAGTCTCCCTACTACTCTTGTTTGAGCATTGGATACTGTTACCTAAGTATGTATAGATGTAGTGACATAGGCTGGACTGAACATGATCTCTGGGATTTCTCTGCAGAAGAGGTTTGCGGTTAAAAACAACCTGGGTTTTGAGCTTCTCGGGTGTCTAATTCTAGGTCAAATTTAGGTAATTCATACTCTGTTTCTGGGACTAGATATAGTTAGGAGGTATGAGGGGGTCCTTGTGTACGAGGTCAGTTGGCTACAGCACAAGCTGTCACCAGCAACCTGCACAGCTCATCCTGCACAAGCCCACTGGTTCTTCAGTGCCTCTGTGCTGCTCATGCATTCTGTGATAGATCTAGTAGTTGCTAGGGCTGAACCTTAGCCTGAAGTAGTGACCTTTCTGGTCTCTTAGTGTTTTGGGGGAGAAAGAGTATGATCATCAGAGAATTTTACTCTGAGATCAAACTATAATGCGCTAGAAGCATTTAATTGCAAATTTCAGAGTGAAAATCAAGGGCCAGGTGTATATAGTTCAGTGACACAAGTGCCTACCTAGCAAGCACAAAGTTCTAAGTTCAATTCCTGGTACAAAAAAAAAAAAAAAAAAAAAAAAAAAAGAATTCTTTGCAGCAGAGTGAAAACCAGGTTCCTGGGAGCATGTTAAATCTCCTTGATAAAAGTATTTCTTCTAAAAGACAGAGAATCTCATTTGCCTACAAGCATACACTACTAGTACAAATTAGTTCTGTGGTGTAATTAACATAGGCGCGGCAAAGCTCCGAAATGCCGTCACATTCACCTACCCTGCTGTAGATTGCTGAAAACAATCAAATATGTTTCTTCAATAATATTCTGGTTTCCAGTTAGTTACTGGGACTTCTAATTACTCCTCCTAAATTTATAACGTTCACAGGCTCACAGTGTATGTGAGGAGATGAAGGGCTGCCATGTATGAAGTTTGACAACTTCCAACACATTCTGTCAGCAAGGAGCCCGTAATTACTGCCCATAGTTAACATTAGACAAGAGGAGCAAAGGAAAACTGTGCTGAGACCAAGGCATCAATCTGTCTGTAACATGTGGCTCATCGCATGAAACTGTTTTAGTTGGTGATAGAAAATCAAAGACGTAGAAATGATGAAAAGTAAACATAGGGACTACTCCAGAGATAGAGGAGCCACCCGGAAATTTGTTCACTTAAAACACCTCGAAGGTATTTTGCACAACAAAGAGAATAAAATGTTCAAAATTAAAAATTAAATTTCAAAGATATCAATTGTCATAATTAGCTAACTCAGCATAGTATAAATGTAGTAGTGTAGGTTAGACTTTCAATCTCACTTTTCTCTGGGGCATTATTAATGGAAAGCATGACTGCATGCCTAAGATACACTGACAGGGAAGAAGAAAATTTATACTCATTTTTCTTCCATCAAAGGCTCAGATAGTATTAACTATAACTCCATCAAATTGCTGAGTTGTGCCTAATAAATTCTGATGAGTTGTTAAAATTGATTTCATTTTATGCTGGAGTTGTGTGATATTAAATATTTCTTTTTGGACTCATTGGTATGCATTACACATGAGTATGTATCTTATTAAATTTAAATCAAATTCTTGTTCAAGGCTAGTCACACAAATGTGATCTTGTTTTTAATTGTGAAATGCCAATGAATGGTTATTCCTGGAGGAAGCTTCTCTTTGGCTTATTTTAAGGCAGATGATTTAAAAATGATTAATTTAGGAATCAAGGAAATATGTGAAACTACAAGGCCAGCAGCCAGTCTCCTTAGTTAGAGCCCAATAAGCCCTTAAAAATATGTGCTGTCATTGCAAAGCTCACTTTTCCAAGCTGGACTCCAAAATTTGGCAAAGAACTTTCTTTTCTTTCCATGTTTGTTTTACACAGAATCTGGGGGGTATTAAGATTGATGAGGGAATCGGAGGTTGAGGTTTGAGAGCCAGCATTACACTTCTGAGTGATGACAAATCATACCTTACCTCCCTCCCCTTTCCCCACTTCTTCTCCCTGTCTCCCTCTCCTTCCCTCTTTCTTTCAGTGTCTCTGGTCTCTCCTTCCTTTTTTTTTTTTTTTCCTAAAGCACAAAGTGATAGGTTTGAATGGAGACACCTGAAGCATTCTCTGTTTTAACTTCTGGGTGAAAAGTCAAAAACATGGTTTAGAACACTTTATCAAAAGCTGTGGTGGAGAAGCTTCTTCTTAGTAGTCCTGTTCAACATCCAGTCTCTAATGTTCCAAAACTTATTTAGAATTTGATCTAAAGTGAAAACAATGAAGAATTGTCCACAACCCAGCTATAGCACTATTAGGCATCTTGATTTTTCCTTTCTACTAAGTAACTGGCTCTTTCAGCTCCCAATCTAATCTAATACATGGAAGCCAGCTCATGACTGTAAAAACACTTTGAAAAATTCATTGGTCACTGGATTTATGAGTACAGTTACCTGAAAAGCTTCAATAAAATGGTATTATTCATATTTTCTTTTTAGACTTCTATCGTTTTAATGTTTTACCTGCAAAGAAATTGCTAGGACAGATATTAAGTGGGACTTTGGGAGCTATGTCAGTTTCCTTCTGTTTCTCTCCACTGTCATGGTCAATGGCAAGCATTCATCATCTGCCACGAGAATGGCCTCAGAGCCTCCGTGATGCCTTTGCTTGATCTGAATCTCAGTGGTCCATTCACTACCCAGCAGCCAACATCATCTTTCAGAGCAAAAATCTATCATTTTCCTGCTAGAAAACAGTCCAGTGATTTCTTAGTCGGTATGAACTGAATCCAAATTCTTTATTATTCTCTTTAGGTCCTACATGATTGGCCCTTTCTCTGTATTTCCCCCATTCCTGGAACATATCCAGTTAATTCCAAGGTCAGGGCCTTTGCGTATCAAATCCTTGACTCCTGGGCTTCTTTTGCATGACTATTTGTGATTCCATGGATTTCAGTTAGAGGTCGTCAACTCAGCCAAGCCTTTCATGGGCCCCCTTTCATTGACTACTGCCCTATACATTTCCTTTAGGCATGTGGTAGATTTTAACTTTCTGTGTTTGCTTGTTTTTGTTTTCTGAGCTTGTCCTCTGCTTCCCGAAAGATAGGAATCTGGTTTGCCTTGTTCCCCGTCTGCAAGTTCTCAGCTTTGGGGTGCCATGGGGTACAGAGGGAGCAAGGGTGTCTTCAAAGTGTCCTGAGATTTAGGATACTTCATCCCATTTTAAGGATGAAGAGGTTGAGCAACAGCAGAGCTAAGTAATTTTTCAAGGCCGAAGAGTTAATAAGAACTAATAAGAGACCAAAACTCTATTTAATCGAATGAATGAAAGAATGGATGAGTTTATGTATCTTTCTTCATCTAACATGAGACTTTAGAGGCAGTAATTTTAAAGATTTAAAAAGAAAAGCCTCGAATGGATCAACTAAAAGAAAAAGTCATTATGTTTCCATGTTTTCCTAGCTAAGGTGAAAGCTCTTCCCATCGTTTAATTTCCTAGTCCCCAGCTGTTTAGCATATGTTTTTGTTTTTCAGCTCTCCCCCCAAAAAAACTCTCTAAATCCTGGGATCCTTGACAAAGCCTCACTGTTATGCCAGGTTGAAACTCAGCCACCCATGTTTGCTCATTTTGCATCAGATTTACTGTCCAGCAGAGGCAAGACTGAGGTCACTGAGTTAAAACTAGACTTTTACTTTACCGCATTATGTCTGGTGTAAAACTGAATTCAGAAATTTATTGCTCAAGGTTGGTAGATTGCAGAGAGACTGTTGCATGATTTATTTACTGTCCGTACTGAACGGTCACATTTTTAAAGTGAATGCTGTTCTTCCCAAAATAAGTCGTCACTTTACAAAATACTTTAGGTTGATTTTGCTGCACGTATTAAAGTATTGATGTGTAAATCAATGACTGGTCACCATAGGAAAACCTCTGCACACAGCAAAGCCATGTTTTAATCTGCACTCAATAACAGATTACATCCAACTGGGATGCATCAATTAGTTGCGGAATGTTATCTTTGACCTCTATAATGCTCCATTTCCATCTCAATTACAGAGCAATTATTGAAATACAAGCTTCTGAAGGCCAACATTATGAGAACTTCACTTTGTTCAAACTTTGAAGATTTTAGTCCAATTGCTTTTTTAAAAACTCAATTACTCATTTGTATGTTTCTTTGAAAACTGATAATCCGTTTTTCTCACATGAGAATCACTGAGCTAATCTGGATCAAAACAGCCAGTTATCTAAAAAATTTCAGGAGACTGCCACTGTCATTAATAGAATCAACTACCGAAATACTTAGTGAGAAATAAGGGTGGAAATGTGAGACAGAGAGACTCTGTGTTTGTGGTCCGAGTATCCAAAAACTCTGGACATTAGTTTGCAGCCTATTTTGCATCCACAAAGCATTGTGGATCAGCGAGAGGTACGTACCTCCTGCTGTGTATCTGTACTTAAAAATGTTAAGTGATTTATTTCTGTGCTAATTTTTTTTTTAAAATCAGAAGAAAATGATCCCGTGAGAAGCCTGAAGGAGAGGCTCCCTGGTGGAGTGGCCTTCAGGCCAGCACGCGGCCTGCTGGTCTCCCCCATTGGTTTCTCAAGCCACCCAGGGCTCAGGCAGCCTCTCCTCAGTGTTGTCATCCGAGGTGGTGATGCGCAAATGAGCTTCAGTCAGCGGCCTTGGACGTGAGGGATTCACGGGCTTGGCTTTCCCGGCTGCGCGCGGCTCTAGAACACTGCTGTGAATTCTTGGCTTGGACATCATCTTCTGTGGTTTTTTTGTTTTTTTTTTTAAATCACGTTTCTCACTTCATTATCCCATGGCCATCCCACGCTTTTTGTTTTTTCTTTTTTCTTCTATGGTAAAAAAGTAAAACAAAAATTTCATCGCAAAATGATAAGAGAATGGCAATGGTTAATATACTGCATATTGTTAGCTTTAAAGTAGTTACTCAGAGTATAAAATATGGGCATAAAAATTTTTTCCTACCAATATTAGCACAAATCTTCCTTTTCAATGAACTAAGAGACACTAGTAGTATAACTAACTTGCATTTTTTTTTTCCTTTTTCCCTTACTTCCTTTCTCCTTTTCCCTATCCTAGTTCTTTTCTCCTTTTGAAACATTTCTTCCCATTTCACAATATCTGTTGTACATTTTAGTCCTTATTTACCCTTTCACTTTCTCACACTGGGGATACAATATAATGTTTACACATGTGGGTCTGATTTATTTCACTTATGAATATGGTCTCAAGTTGTATCCATTTACCTATAACTGTCTCAAGTTTATTCTTCTTTATGGCTAAGTAGTACTCCATTGTGTGAAAAGACTGCATCTTTTTTATCCATTCCTCAACTGATGGGCACTTGCGTTGTTTCCAAGATTTAGCTATTACAAATTGTGCTGCTGTAAACATAGGTGTACATATATCGCAGTGGTATGATATTTTTAATTCTTCTGGAAAGATACCCAGAAAGGAAATATTTGGCTTGGAAGGGACCTCTACTCCTAGATTTTTGAGATATCTCCATGTTGATTTCCATAGTGGTTGCAACAGTCTGCATTCCCATCAACATTGGAGAAGGGTTCCTTTCTCCCCACAGCCCTGCCAGCGTTTGTTATTGGTTGATTTCTTGATGATAGTCATTCTTTTTGGAAAGAGATGGAATCTCAGTGTTGTTTTAATTTGCATCTCTCAAATAACCAACGATATTGAGCATTTTTTCATACATTTATTTGCCATTTATATTTATTCATCTGAGAAGTGCATATTTATCTCAGATGCCCATTTTTGGACTGGGTCTATGAATTTAGGGGATCTGATTTTTTTCTTTTTCTTTTTTTTTTTTTTGATTTTTTAAAAAATTTTATTTTAAAGAGGATAAAACCAAGGAAAATAAAACAGAATAAAACCAATCAAAATTAAACCAGCATATGTGATACAGAACTTTAAAACCAACAATAGTTACCATAATGCCTTTTGTTGTCTTCAGAATAGCTGCAGATACTTTCAGACATAGAAAAATGAAACAGAACAGAATAGAATAGAAACAACAAAAACAAAACAGTGAATGCAATAAAGGACTTCAAAACAAGCCACTAGTAAATTCAAAATGGCTGCCATAATATGTCTTGTTCTCTTTCAAATAGCTGTTCATGTCATCAGATTTAACATAATCAAATAAAACAAAAGAGAATAAAGCCCAATCCCGCAAAACAATGAAAATGATATGGATTCCCGGTGGGGATCACTTCCTGGTGAGGCCTTGTTCTCTACTCCCACAGTCTGTGAACGGCACTGACTCATGGAGAGAGACTTGGGTCTGAGGCCCCTGGTCCTCTCCCCCTGTAGTCCATGAATGGTGCAGACTCACGAAGAGAGGTTTAGGTGTGTGTGTGTGTGTGTGTGTGTGTGTGTGTGTTTTGATTCTCAATATGTTCTAGATATAAGTCCTTTGTCTGAGGGACAACTGGGTGAAATTTTTCTCACTCTGTGGGTTGTCTCTTCACTCTGTTGGTGATTTCTTTTGATGTGTAGAAACTTTTTAATGAGATCCCAGTTGTTGAGTCTTTGTAGTATTTCTTGTGCAGTTTCAGTTTTGTTCATGAACTCTCTGCCCACACCTTTGTCTTCAAGATTTCTACCCACTTTTGCAAGGGCAATCAAAAACACCGAAACAGCATGGAGAATTTGGACACAGATATATTTGTGTCGATGCGCACTGATTGGGATTATTCTCAAAATATCAGGCCCTGCTCTCTGGTGGTCTGGGGCTTACATGACATAAGCAAGCAGGAAGTATGGAGGCAGAATGACTTGTCAATGAGGGGTTGGTTTATACAATGTGCATCATGGTGACCAGCTATGTATCAGTGACCAGCCATGTCTAAGAGACAGAAACAACTAGAACTGTAACAGGATCTATCACCTGGACAGCTAACAAACCAAAGCATGCTTGCTGGGGGTAGAGGGTAGGAATATTTTCTGCTACACTTTCTCTTACAGTAGATTTAGTGTTTCTGTTTTAATATTGATTTATTGATTGATTGATTGATTTTTGGTACCAGGGATTGACCTGTGCTTGCCAGGCAGGCACTTGTGCTACTGAGCATTAACCCCAGGTCTGTGTTTTAATTCTTAGATCTTTGATACATTTTGACTTTAGTGAGTGATGATTGACATCGGTCTAGTCTTCTGCATGTAGAAAGTCAGTTTTTCCAGCATCATTTGTTAAAAAGGTTTTCTTCCAGTGAACAGTTTGACCCCTTTCTAAAAGATAAGGTTACTCAGTGTGTTTGGAGTTGTGTCTGCGTCTTCTAATCTGTTCCACTGATCTTTGGATCTGTTTTTTTGGTTTTGTTTTATTTTGGGTTTTTTGCCTGTAGCATGTTGATTTTATCATAGTAACTTTGTAGTGTAATTTCAAATCAGGGAATGTGATGCCCCCGACTTGCCCCTGTTGCCCAGGGTTGCTTTTGCTATTCTAGATCCCTTCTGTGTCTCTTCCATATCACTCTTTTTCTTTCAAAAAAAAAAAAAACTGATCTTTCTTTTTATCTGTTTTAAGATATTTTGACCTTGAGAATCAAGAGTACTAAGAAGTAGTCCTTGGAAGGGAGAAGTGGAAGGGAAGAGAGCTACAGAGTTCAGCCCTGATATAGAAGATAAAGAAGGAGGTAGTAGTTTGGCAGTCAGGCCTGAGGAGGACGAGGGAGGAAGACAGGCCTCGCAGTAAGGAGTGCTGTCTGTCCTCTGTCACCCCTAGAGGCAGACGTGACACAGACGGCGTCATGATTTAAACTGTGGACACTACAGGCTGCATGTGCCATGTTTTAGAAGATCTCTGAGAACTTGAGAAAAAGCGCACAAGGTGCCATCTGAGTCTACTCTCCCTCACTGTCTAGTTAGAAACTCCCAGTGTTTCTGCTGGATTCTTGTCTCTTACGTTTTCTAATTTCTTTGTAGAAGCCTTTGCTATTTCAGTGGCAGCTTCTGCTCTAGTCTTGCTGCTTCTACTTTGACCCTCTGTGTCCCCTTCTCTGAGCTTGACCCAGCCTCCGGCCATCTGACATGCGATTCTGCTTGTTAAAACTCTGCAGAGGCCCTTTGCAGCTTGCTGGACAAAGTTCAAATTTCCTACCATGATCTGCATGACTTGAAGTTTTGTGAACACCTCCCAAGTCTTTGCTTTCCTTCATTGCCTTTTATGGGTCTGGTAAATATTTGTGGTTCCCAAATACTCAGTGTTCTTTCCTTTTGCTTCTGGCCCTCCACTGTCCTTGGAATGTGTTCTTACCATCATCTGACTTTCCAGAATCAAGTGAGCTGGGCCTTACTGCTATCAGGCATGTGTGAACTGGCAGGATGCGTGGACCCTGGGGCACCTTGTCCTTACTATGAGTAAAGACACTCACCAGGGTGATTATTCTTCCAGATTAGTCCTCCCTTAGACTGCAAATGTCTTTGGAAATGATGTCAATAAGGTTTTCAGCTCCTTAATTCTTTGTCCTTAAACCAGGAGCCAGATCAATATCTCATGATTAAATCGAGAGTTACATCATTTTCTTTGGGGAAATATTTCTAGTCAGCCTCACATTTATTTGTATTATTTTATTCTGTCTTTTTCCCCCTTCTATGTTTATAGCAAGGTGATTCTCTGTAGAGTAGGCATATTTGTAATTGGGTGCATAACAAGTGTTAGATTCTGAGGTCCGCACCTTGTTTTGTTATTCTTTTAGTGTTTCAAGGACTCAATTTGGTTTTTCTTGAGGAGTTGCATCTTCTGGAATTATAGCACCATTTGCCTATGGATAGTAGCAGATTGTGACAGCTCGCCTTTAATTCTGGAGAGTTTTCTGGGAGGTGGGAAAGGACATTAGTGCAGAAAATTTACCTGGGGGTATGTGATGTCCCCCCAAGTCCTCACATACTTTTGATGGGGCTAAGTCTGGCACTTGCTTGTGTTCAGTTTGCTGTACCCGCCCAGGGGTGGAGCCAACATACAATGTAAGGGAAGGTGGGTCTTCCTCTTTTTTGCTTCTTCTTCCGCCTCTGTCCCTCTCTCTCGCCAGTGCGGCTTGCAGCTTGCAGCTTGTAGCCGCCATGAACAGCAAGCCTGCCATGCCACGCTATCTTGGAGCCAACTTAAGCATGGACTGAAACTCCCGAGAAACTGTAAGAATAAACCTTTCCTTCCCTAACTTTGGGCGTCAGGTATTTTGTCTCGGCAATGAGCGAAAAGTAACTAAGACACCTCCTAAATAGGAAATACTTTCCTTGTGTAGGTCTAGGACAAAGGAGAAGGCTGAGGGCATCTGGAGACCTAGAAATAGAGCAGATCTCAACTCTGCAAGACCTTGCCTCTGTTTCTCTCTTTCACTTGGTCGGGGTAGGAGCTCAGTGGTATCTTTCTTTCTGCAGAGGATCTTACAAAGTGATGCTTGACACTTGGGAGGAATAAAGTTATTGTTATCATTGGCCATCCATTCATCATTGGCAGTATGGTTACCCTGAAGACTGCCATTCTGAATACATCTTAGAGATACTTAAGAGTCTGTAGGCTAACCAATCATATGGAATAAATACTGTGTCCATGTTCTAAGGAAATGTGGGCTCAGAGAACTTAAGTCTTTCAGTAAGAGAATTATAGAATTGGAATTTAAGTCTTCTGTTTGTCAGTCCTCTGCTACAATTTGATATTTCCACCATCAACTTGAGAGTCATCTATTTAATATACAGTGGCACAGCACAGTGGGGATGAGGTGTGGTCCTGCTTGGGGACGCACTTACCTGGAGATGCTGGGATAGTTAATTTCTCTGCTCTTATCTTAAACACGAAGGTAATAAGACTGAGGTCCTAAGTTTGCTAAGAAGACTAAATGAGATCACATATTATAAAATCAAGTACACTGCTTGATACCATTGTAATTGTTATTTCGTCCCATGTTTGGAGTACCTAAAATTCACACTATTCTGCCATTTATGTTCAAACTCTTAAAATGTGGATATAGCGTCACCTATCCTTGTGTGTTTCGTAGAAACTTATTTAAAGTTCTCTGTCATCAGAGGCAGGATGATACTTGTCTACATGTCTAGCCTAAGGCCTTCACTTTTTTTTTTTTTTCTGTATGCACTGAGGAGCTAAAACTTATACTTGATGCTAGGTTCAGTTTAGACACACACAGAAAGAAGCAGTTTTATTATTTAGAGGTCATTTTCATTATTTTGAGAAGTCTACTTCTGCTATTATTCTAACTTCAGAATTTAGCCTAAAGCTAAAGGTTTATCTGCATTTTAAACTAAAAAATTAAACAGAGTGCTGACGAAAGACAGATTCCACAATAAAATATGTACACTTAAACTCAGTGAAATTCTATGTGATTTTGTTGTTGGCAGAATACTGGGAAGTACTTAAGGAGAGGCAGTAAAGCTATTCTCCTTATAGCATTACAATTCTTAGCGACATTTGAAATTTTAGAGCCTTTAAAATGAAAACTGAGTGAATGGAGGCCGGTGAGCCACAGTGGGGCCCAGCTGGTGAACACTTGCTTTCGGTTTTCTTCCCTGCATGCCTGCTGCTTTCTCTCCCTTCCTCCAGATTCTTCCACCTCTTGCCTTTTCTTTAGAGATAGGCAGGGCTTAGTCTCAGGTTTTCTGTTGCAAAGATTCAGATTAGAAATGAATAAACTGATTTTCCAAAGGGTTTTGTAAGAAGTTCAGTGGTATAGGAGATCAACATAAAAAGTGCAGATTTGGTTGAAGTCATTTGCTTAATTAGTATAACAAGTATTTTTTTCAACCTTTTTTGCAAATTGGCGAATTTTCTCTCTTCTATTCAGAATATGTATTCTTTCTCTAAATAAGTTCATTGGTAACATTATAACTATCAAGGGGAACTGAGCATACATAATGGCATCTTGGGCACTATCCAGTGAAGTTTAGTTATTTTCAGACTGAACACCAATCTTAGAGTGTCACCCAAGGAAATGTTTATAGTTAGGTTGACCCATGGGCCATTATTATCTTGACCCTTTTTCATCTTCAAAAACAGTGATTTCTTTAGGTTCAACCATAAGAAAGATGTAATTCACCCATTTCTTCCCTTAGGCTAAGTTACTTTGCCCAACACACATGGTATGTTCTGTATAGTTGATATTAGTATTTATTTACAGGTGGAATAACAGCCCTGGAGGTGATCTGAGTGATACTAAATAGGTAGGCTTTTGAAGCATTTGCCTCTGCCTCTGCACCATGCAATGTAGAAAATATTTTGCTTTTGAGTGAGACTGAGAAGGTAAACAAGAGGTTTAATTTCTTGGTTGTACAGGCTTTTTGTAGTATGTGGAGGGAGACATATGGTGGGTCAAGGAGGTCAAGAATTTGGTAAGGTATTTGGAAAGTAAACAGTTGAAAAGTTAAGAGTGTATCTGTTCTGATCTTGGGCGGTCTAGGCCAATAAAGTTAACTACTCTGTGAAATCGTGTTTCTGTTCCTTACTTGGCGGTGAGAGAGGTATATTTTATGTGAATGATGGGAGCACCCCTTAGCCACTCAGTAGCTAGTCTGAATTCCTGATGTATATGATTCAGGGTAGGAAAAGGAGCTTGATTTGCTATTACCAGTTTACACTGAGGATGGAGGTGAATAGTGTGGTGAAACTGTGGGCTTTGTCTGGGGTAATAGGGCTGAAGAAGGGCTCCAGGGACCCCCAGGGGCAGATCCTATAGAGTAGATGGGTCCAAGATGAGAATCACAGATGGCTTTTGAAATGTTGCAGAATTTAGGTTTTCAGAATTATAGACTGACCTGTGCCATAATAACATGTGCCAGCAACATGATAGTTCAGCCTCTGCTGAATGTAAAAATACCACACTTAACTATTCTTTTTTTTCTTTTAAAGTGAATAAAACAAAACAAAAAAAATGGAATAAAGCAAATCAGAGCAGAACAATGCAAGTGATATAGGATTTCAAAACAAGACAACAGGAGATCAACAATAGCTACCATAATGTCTCTCATTTTCTTCAGAATAGCTGTCCATACATCACACACTGTTAAGTCAAACAAAACAAAACAGAACAAAACCAATCAAAACAAAAGAATGAAAGCATTACAGGACTTCAAAACAAGATAACAGGAAATCAACAATGGCTACCATAATGTCTCTTGTTTTCTTCAGAATACCTATCTAATCCTTCACGCATAATAAATCTAACAAAACAAAATAGAATAAAAACCAATGGAAACAAAAGAATGAAAGCATTACAAGACTTCAAAACAAGATAATGGTAAATGAACAATGGCTTCTATAGTGTCTCTTATTTTCTTCAAAATAGCTATCCATAGTATCACACATAATAAAATCAAATAAAATAATAGAATACAACCAATCAAAGCAAAAGAATGAAAGCATTATAGGGCTTCAAAACTTTCTGTGTTGCAAATATTCTTGATTTGAGCAGAAGTACATTTCTCCACTCTTTCTCTATGTCCACTTCTATCGCTGACTTTAGCTGCTCTGAGGTGCTGCTCTCCTCATCAGAGCACAGCCAGGTGAGGACTTTGTCAGTCCTTATATTATTAAAAATCTACCTGTGCCTGAAATGTGGTTTTCCATGGCTCTTTTCATCTCCTAGTATCTGGAGCATGGGTATCATCGAAAACAAATTGTTCCCAAGGGCTCCATGGTATAGTCTTTTGCCAGCTACAGTGTTTACAAGCCTGTGATCCCAGGGCTTGTAGGAACATACAAATGCCAAAGCAGTGAGAAAATATACATAAAAACAAATTGATATATTCCCAACAGTGCTATAAATGTCAGTAGTGATTATGAGTATGGTAAGCGCCAAATGACTGTAAATGCTACCAACATTCCAAGTGGGGAAGTTTGCTCTGAGACCCAGGGAAGGTTGTTGTGAAAGAGTTGCAAATAAATGAAGCTGGTATTTCAAAGAGATATCATTCTAAACTAGCAAGAGGTAGGACTGGGGCTTGACGCTGGGCTGCATGTGTTGAATGGAGAATTGCAGGCTGATTAGATTGGTTGATACACAAAGATTTAAGAAAATATACCTAGGAAGATAGACCTGGCCTGCATCTATTAATATGATTATTAACTCAGGATGAATTGTTTGGATTAAAATGATGCCCTAGGAATCTGATTTAGTGTAGTTTATACCTAGACTAAAGCATACTCTTGGTAGAATCTTAATGAAGAACATTGACTATGGGCCAAACATCAAACTAAATGTGTTATGTGTATTAATTCATGGGAAACCAGATTTTATAGGGAAGATCACGGAGGTAGACAGTTAACTACCTTTCCAAATTCAAGCTGCAGTAAGGGACAAAGAATTCGGACCTCCATACACTGTTCCCAGTGGAGGATGTTGCAGAGTTGTGATTCAGGGGTCCAGTGCCTGGTGTTTTTATTTATTAGCTTTGAGAGGTTACATGCTCCATGCCTAAGTTTCCCTGTGAGGGCCAGGATAGTAACACAGGTCCTAGTCCTGAGGTGAGGACTTGGTGTAATAACAGGAGTACAGAACTTGCTGAGTAGAAGCTCGCTGTTGGCAGAGGTGAGGAGCATCACACCCCGAAGCCTTTTGCATGACAGAAGGGAACACTCAAGGCTTAGAGGTATTTGTGGTTGGTTTGTTCAAGTAAAAAGATGAGCTGCAAATGAAGGACTCTTGTGTATAAGACTAAAGGCCCTTCTATCCATAGCAGGAAATCTGATAAATCAGAATGTATGGTCATGCCCAGACTGGGTTAAGATTTGCTTTGGGAAATGCCAAAGGAAAAGTCAAGGTAGAATTTATGTATGAATGATGTGAGTATTTGTGTAGAATATTTGGTAATTATTTAGATTCAGTCATTAATTCTCCCCTTTTCCGCTTGTTCATATAGCTCTCCTGCACATTAATAAATAGATAAATAAAATAATAAACATCAGCTTTCAAAACACGAAATTTTATGTGTTGTTTCATAATAAACCAGGAAGCAACCATTTCCTAGTGTTCTATGAGTCATCCTAGGAAATCCATCAGACACGAGAAGGGGATCATGGGAACTCTGCTTTGCAGCCTATTAAATGCTTCAAGTGAAGCCCCTCACTTGTGCGACCTGACACTCTCTTCAGATATAATGTCAGAATTGAATTGAAATATGGGAAGCCCAGAGACTCTGTTGCAGAACTGTTGGCTTGCACACTGAATGGTGTGGACAATGCCTTATCCCCACGCATTCTGTGAAAAGGGGTCACACTGTGTTGTATTGAGAGTAGAGTCGGAGAAGCAGGGCACTAGGTTTTTTTCCCCTATATCTTTCATATGCTAAAAGGAATGAGAAGAACAGGAGGGAAAACAGCCCAAAATGTATGATTCCATCTCATTTTTACAAAAGATATATAAATCTTAGAGCTCGTAATATTATTCTGCCTGACCTAAACCGTATATTTGGAAACATCTCCCTAGATAGTATCATATTGAGGAAAAATACCATCTCAAATGCCTGGAATTCTTACTTCTTATTTAAATGAACTAAAGACCTATAAATTACATTCCAACAACATCTTTATGAACATATTCATAACATAAGCCTACTCTAAAATTTCTACCTGGGTTGCACAAAATGTCTTTATCAAATGGAACTTACTCTTTGTGGTGAGGAAAGTGAGTTTTGTAAGAAGATGAATGAAGAAAGACGAGGGTAGAGAAAGACTTTAATGTGCAGATGGAAATCTTAAATTCCTGATTTAGGCTAGATGGGAGAGTAGTCAGAATGTTCCTGACACCTTTATGGATGAAGTGATTTCTTTGTGCTGGAAGTTTTTGGGAAAATAATTCTGGGAAATTTTATGGTTATTAACCAAGAAGCAGCACATCAAGAAAGAGAATGAGAAAAGAAACAACAGCTGTCCTTGGAGTATTTGATCTATTCTGGCCAAAAGGCAAAACTATTATATTTTCAAAAGAAAGAAGAGATTAGCTCCTAAGTTGCTATATTCAAGAACTATTCCAGTTTCAGGCAAGATTTATTTTGCTTAATGTATCTCCTTTTATAGAAGCCAGACCTTTCCCTTCACTGGCTTCTACAAACCTTAACTTAGGTTGTGACCGCAATTTATATGATAAAAGGGCTGTAAATGTAAAATTTAGGGACAGTGATTTTTTAAAATGCATAAAGCTTTGAAAAATACAACATAGATTATAGATGGAAGCTGAGTTAAAGTTTTTAAAAGACGAAAGAGTGACCAAGTCATCTGTTGATTGCCCAGAGCAAATTAAACTATTTCCCAAGGACTGGAAGCCTTATCAGATTTATTGTGTGGCTAAGTGTATTGCTTCTTAGTTTTACTTGCCTGTGCTTATTTAAACCATTACAATTCATCACTGTTGAAGTTACTACTTTATACATATTCAATCTTGTACAGAATCAGTCTCTAAAGCTAGTATTTCTTTTACTTGGAAAAAATATCTTTTATGATGAAGATTTCTTGTCCTTATAGTTTTAGTAATGATAAAACTACTGCAGTTCCAATGCTTACTGCCAGGTGCAGCAGAGAGACTTCTTTGTCCTTCATGGGTTCATATTATAGAAGTTCAGGGGGTGTCAGACTGATATGAACCACTAACATTTCAGTGATGTCCTTAACTAATTTCTTTCTGTGTCTCTGTTTTTCTACATGCATCTTCATTGAAAAGTGGATTCTCCTTCTGACACAGTCTGTTTTCTGTTGCTATAATGGAGTACCACAGACTGGGTACTTTTTGAAGAGAGAAAGTTAATTTAGCTCACTATTTTTGAAGCTTGGAAGTACAAGGGCATGGCCACATTGATGTCTGCTGAGGGCCCTTGTGCCTGGTGGAAGGTGAAAGGGCAAAAGTGAAAACAGCAGAGTGGACTTGCTTTTGCTGCTGCTTTTGTGCTAACTAGCCTAGTCCTGGAAGAACAAGTTCCATCCATTCACAAGGGCTCTATCCTTGTGACTCCATCATCCCTCATTAGGCCTCAGCTCTACCACATGATTGAAGATCAAAAATTTGGGGGACACAGCCAAACCTTAGCACCCTTTTGAAATAATATGGCTGTTGTTGACACTTGGAGAGAGAGAATATCTTTTCCTGCCATTAAATAACTTCTTCATTGTCTCTTTACCCACCACTCCTCACTGTCAACCCAGGCAGTGTGGATAGAAGAGGCACCTGCGTTGATGGGCTTAGATAGATATGGTTCTCAGCTAAAGCTAGAGGTGAGATCAGTATGGCCCGACCATGTGGCAGCTGTGGGAGTTGGGGGCATGTATGGATTTAGTGGTTGGAAATTCACTGCTCTCACTGTATTCCTTTAACCTTCCTTCCTCCACTCATGAAAGTGGAAGGGTTCTGGTAGTCTGGGGGTTCTCTGTTGCTGCCATTCATTCCCTCTTTGTTGCTCTGTGCTCAGAGACAAGTACTGGCAAACAAGACCCCCTCTACTCCTATGTAATAGAATTGCAACTTTCCACCATGGGCCTCTGGAAAATGTCTCCCCCTCCAAGTAAAAGGGCAGAGAGGTGGAAGGAGAATCAGTATACCCTTAAGAGATAAAGCAGGTGAGAACATTGGGACTGTCATCTGGGGACTAAGAATATCTCACACAATTGGCAAGGTCCAATGTCACATACCCAAGCAGAAGACACCCGGCTGTGCTCGAGTGTTTGATCACATATTCAACCCAGTAAGGAGAAAGTTAGCTTACACCTCTGTCTCTTCCACTCTTCCACTTCACTTTTAGGCCTTTTGGATCCTGTGCTTTGCTTGTGATGTGGTTTATGTTTTGCTGGAGTACTGCTAACTTTTTAAGTGAGGAGTAGCAAAGAACGTATGAGCAGAAAACTGAAGGAACTCACGGAATATGCAAAATCTGAGTTAGTGATGATTGATGAAAAAATGGAAAAATACTAAACGAAACACATATTGGCTCCAGAGGGAAACACTCAAGATTGGAGGTATAATACAGTACTCCCTGTGCTTTACTATGGATAATAGTCATCACGTCTCCCCCAGTTTTACCTCTTCTGCCAAGGTAAAGGATCAGGTGTTGAGAAGCAGAGAGAGGTTGACTCCAGGGAGGAAGCACAGATAAGACCATGGGTCGCAGTCTTTCCAGTTTAGTGCTTTCTTAGCTGTATTTGGTTCCTGTATTTTCTCTGAGGTAGAAACTCATTTTTGCCTGTGATTCTTTAATAAATGGACAATGGGGTAGGAAATACTATAAAGTCTAAGGCTCTTTTGCACAAAATAAGAGTAAGATCGTATATATGTATCTGTTTTCCCTTTTTCACTGTTGTTGGGATCAGTACCGTGACTGAAAGGGGGAGAATATGGAGAGTCAAAACCTATTACAATTCATCATTCAGCGTTTCCCCTGGTTTACATTGCTCATTGGTGATACTTAAGGAAAGCACATGTAAAAGTGCTTTGCATAAAAACCTGAAATCAGTGAGTGGGTGAGATACAAGGTCTGTAATTATCTGACTCTAATCTAGGACGGAGCCATAGGAAGCCACAAAGAATCAGGGGAATGAGGACCAACTGCCCCATCATTGTACTTTGATGGATGGCGTTGGTAGATTTTCCATTCTTTCCATACCTTTAAACACTGTAAAAAGAACCTCCAAGGTCAAGCTGGCTTGGTCATGGAGTTGTGTGTGCCATGGGCTGTTGGATGAATGAGTGAGTGAATCAGAAGAGGCACTTATGGGCTCATTGACGTGGGAGGCTCTTGACTCTAGGGAAGGAACCCATGGCTTTGAAGGGGCTCACAAGTCACGCTGACACAGAAGTGAGCTTGGGGAAGAACTCTGGCCTTTCCTTGCTCATGCATACTAGGCATGACCATCTTCTGACCCAGGGGCTACAGTAGCCCTTCAGAATTTGCAGGAAGAGGGGGAGGATTACATTAATTGCTGGAGCAAATTGTAGTGGTGTTGTTACTAGCATAAGAATGACTTTTGAGTGACTTACATTACAATGGAAATTCTTGTGCTAATGCATGTAATCGCTTAGCCTGTCCATGGTTCTGATCCTCTCATTACTCTCTTCAGAACCCCAGCTGTGAAGCACCATCTGTCAGCAGCAGAGACAGAGGCATCTGTCTGTGTCAGCTGGCATCTGTGTTGGCTCTTGCAGAGTGGCCTAAAGGTGGGTGTGTGCCTCAAGGGAGCAGGCCGTGCCTTGGACCTTCCCTTTTTAACATCCATGCTGGTGTGCCAAGGTCTTGCCTTTTCACAAGTGGGGAGACTTGTTTAGACTCTTTGCCTTTGCCTTTTCGTAGTGCATTAAATCTTACTTGCTAATCGTACTTTTTCACTTACAGTAATGATGCTGCCACACATCATGTAAGAGATTCTTGGTGGGATTTTCTGTTTTCTGTTTACCTTTGCAGAATATGATATTGGAATATCTACTAGCTTGAATTGTATTTTTTCCTCCTCCCCAGTTCAGATACTTCTGGAATATCATTCTGATGGTCTTAATGGGAAGAAAGTTGTTGAAGATGTCATTAGTTAAGTGCACACTGAGTAGGGTGACCCTAACCCAGTATGACTGGTGTCCTTAAGAGAAGAGAGAGAGACCCACAAAGGAAAGATAGCTGTGTGACACTGAGGCAGAGATTATAATAACGCTACCAGAAGCCAACAAATGCCAAGGATTTCTGACAACTGCCAGAAGCTGGAGAGAAATATGGAACAGAGCCCTGGGGAGACTGTGGCCCCACTGACACCTTGATTTCATACTTGTAGCTTTCATAACTGTAAGATAATGAATATTACTTTAAGCCATCTGGTTCATGGTGATTTATTACAGTGACCCTAGGAAACTAATACAGAGAACCGCCCAGTTCATACTCACTGGGCATTGGTGAGCTTTTGAGGGCTCTGTTTTCATTAACTGTTGTTTAAAATTCTCTGTTGGGTAGCTAGTATAGATTCAGTTGGTGCCTGGAAGGAAGGACAGATGCAAGGAAGGAAGGAAGGAAGGAAGGAAGGAAGAAAGGAAGGAAGGAAGGAAGGAAGGGTGCTCATTAAGAAACAGGGGACCAGGGTTATTCCATTTGGATAAACGTACAGTTCATTCTTGCAGGCAGCTTGGTCTTGTTTCAGCTCACCATGTGTGTCCTGAGTGTCCACAACATGCCAGCCATGGTGCTTACTTTCAGGGACATTGTGCTCAATGAAATCGAATGCTGAACTGGCCTCATGAGGGGATAATCAAGGAGAGATGACGGGATACCTTTTGTAAAGCACAGCGTACTGTATTTGAGCCGTGACAAATGCTTTGATCTTTGGATTTCAAGTTCCTCCCCAGCTCTCAGAAGGAGGAATAAAGTACCTAAAAAGCCAGTAGTTGGAAATGTCACTGAATGATTTTAGTTAGAAACTTCTTCATACTGCATTGTATTTCAGTCTATTCCTGTGTCTGTGATTTATCTCCCCTATGCAATGTCTGTTGTGCCTTGTTTGTTTCTAGTGCTAATTATAATTTTCTGCATGCAATAGATTAGGTGTGCATTTTTCAATTAAGTTGAGTTATTTGTTAAGGATATTATTAGAGTAGATGATTAATAGCATTTATTGTTTATTATGTGTATATGCCTTTCCAATTTACGTATTTGCCTCTTTTTTTCTCATAGTACTTCTATGAAGCTACCTTTATTTACTATTAATCCATTTTAGAGATAAGGAAACTGAAATATTGAGAAACGAATATCTGTAAGGTCAACTAGTTAGTTACTAGTGAAGTCAGTTTTCTGGTCCGAGACATCCAACTCTAGCTATGTATGTCCAGGGTGGCAAATGTTGCATTTGGCTGAATTCATTCAGCCATGCTGTTGCCTTTTGTGGATTTCTACTGTGCGGAAGTCATGTCTTTTTCTCTTTTTCCTTACTTGTAATCACAGCCACTAGGAACAATGCAGAAAAGATTGAATTTAAGTGAGAATTTTTTTCTAACTAAGCCTTTCTCTACCAAGGAAGAAGAGTAATGTCCAGACACGGATCCTCGCTCATCAGCCGCAGATTTCTGATTGATTCTTTCTATGTTCACCCTGTGGCTCCTAAGCTAACAGGACTGAAACGATGGCACCTCTGTCCTCTGGGGCCTGGTTATACAGGGCTTCATGTGTCATGGGATGGTTTTGCTCCTGTGCTTTTGGAATAGGCCAGTCCTCCCAGCACTGTCTCCCTGAGGCTATGGCTCCTGCCTTTCCTGTAAGAAGCTAGTGGGTCCCCACTTCAGGGACAGAAGAGATGGTCCCAAACACCTTGGTTGTTCAGCTCGAGCCTTCCAAGAGCAGAATTTGCAGCAAGAGTGTGTTTGACTCCGAATGCTCTGCACAGCCCTGTGACATCTGCTCTGTGGCCATTCTGGCATCGTGGTGTCCAGCTGCACCCTACAGCCCTGCTTGGAGTGAACACAATATTCTGGAATAGCTTTTCTACATTCTATTCTCCTGACCCCAGGTCTCTCCCTACTCTGAAACTTGAGCAGGTCTAAATGGTCCTGGAGCTGCTGCTGGACACCCTCAGGTCCTGACATTTTTCTCCTGGAAGCTCATTGTGTATTTTGCTGATTGACTCTAGCCATAGCACTCAGGATCTGATTTTAGCTGAAAGCAAGGTCTGGAAGCTCAAAAGCTAAAACTCACAAGCTGTCATAAGCCAGCACTCTCTCACTGCAGCATGAGTCACAGTAGCCAGGAGGCAGAAGGACCCCAGATATCCATCAACAGATGAATGAATAAACAGAATGTAATATGGGCACACTATGAAATACTATTCAGCCATAAAGAGGACTCATGGAAAATGGATGGAGATATTATGCTAAGTGGAATAAGCCATATACAAAAGGATAAATATTGTGTGATTCTGCTTATGTAAAATATCTAGAAAAGGCAAATTCAGAGAGACTGAAAGCCAGTTCGATGCTGGGGGAAGTAGGCATGAGGAATATTCCTTAATGGTTCCAGAGACTTCCTGTTTAGGGCAATGAAATGTTGCATGAATATTGTTTTTGGCTGCACACATTTAAATGAAATAAATATCACTGAATTGTGCACATAAATTGTTCAAATATCACATAACCTACAATTCAACAAAATTGTTTTTTAAACTGGGGGATATCACTCAGAGGCACAGAGCCTGCCTGGCAAGTGCAAGGTCTTGAGTTTCCATTCCTGGTACCAAAAGAAAACAAAACAGAACAAAACAAAAAATAAACAAAAAGCCTGTATCATGAAGCAGGTCTTACTCTTAAATGGTGATTTCACTTTGTCATTTGGTAGTGGCACAAATTCTTGACTTTTCTTTGGCTGACCATGCAACCCATTAGACGGGAAGCTTCTTAGGGCCCTGACTGAAGTAGGTGCTCAATTGATGTATATCATTTGCTGTCTCTGCCGTGGATTGATACGGTTGCAGGCCTGTGTCATCTGTATCCTGTTCAGTAGCTCTGAGGCCACTTGTTAGGTGAGTTGGGAAGTTGGAGTAAAGAAATAACCGATGGAAACATTAAATACCTCGAAAGGAGAACAAAAGCCTGACAGCAGCAGGATGCTTTCTGTTTTGTTTCCTTTCCTCCCTTCTGCTTCCTGAGCCCTGCTTTCAAGTGCTATGAAGTAGTATAAAGAAGATCAACAAAACCAGGGATAGCATTTAGTGTTTTTCACTCACAGTGAAGTGGAGTTCTTAGGATTCCATTCTTCCTCATCTGTCTCTGCTTCCAGGCCTCCAGCCCTGGAGAAGTCATCTATTAAACTGCTCCCTTTTGGCTCAAAAGAGCTAATACATTTTTACAATATGTATTCAGTTTCTTTCCAAAAACTAGTATGCACCCGGGCCAAGGATTAATCCAAATCGTTCTTTGAGATAACTAATATTATTATTCTATATGTACAGAGATTTAAACTGTGGATCAAAGAAATAAAATTATCTCAGAATAACAGGAAGACGACAGTGAATTCAATATAGGAATATGGCTCAGGGCTCCTTTGATCTTGATATTGAAGAAAATTCTCTTTCCTTCAGGGTGGACGTTTAATACTGAGTCAGGTTGCTTAAGGTCGGTCACCAGCAGCTGGAAGCAGGGTGATAGAGAGAACCAGGAGACACAGGCTCAGGTGGTTACACAGACCCACATCATAGCTTGTGGGTTTCATGTTAGAAGTCTGCAAATTCAGTGCATCCTAGCAGAATTTCATCCAGTGAATCACTTCTACAAGAGATTTCTTGGACTCCTAAAATGTTTGGAGTCTGGGGACCCCATCTGTTCATATTTTGTCAAGTATTGACTTTTTATATGCCTTTTTCTATGTGTGCTATAGTACATCGCAATGGAAATTCTGATTCTCTTGTTTTAAATAGCTGCATCAGCCTGGATACTAGGAATAATAAGAGAGAAGATGTTTAGTTTTGCATGTGACTTATGGGAATTTTTAAATTAAAAGGAACTCAGAATCCCTCACTAATAAGATTCCCATTTAAAGTACATTCCCTTTGTCATCAAACACTAGGAAAACCCGGCACACTCAGAGAGCCCAGAGGACGGCTGGATTGGAGTAAGACGCCAGCGCGTTTGTCTGTTAATGTTCCTGGCCTAATCACGTGTCCCCAGTGAGCAAAATGATTGATCCAGCAAGTGATTTCTCCATAGTGCAATTTGGAATTATATGTATGTGTGTGTTAATCTATTACAGATAACATTTACTTTCTTCATTGTATTATTTCTTTTTCTCACTTTGATGTTCATTTGTGTTTGATACCTAATTATTTGTTTACTTGTCTTCATTTGGGGCTTTAGCCCACATGGGACAAACTTAAATAAAGCAAAAAACTTTAACAGATCCAAAAGGTGAAGTTTATTCATCAAAAAAAATCAAATATCTTTCATGTAGGTAAAGCAGTTAAGTGGTAGGATTAGCAACTTTCCTTATATGTGAAGGATTTTTACATGATACGTGGGGTATAGATGATTTAATTTATGTATATATATAATAGTGATTTTACAAGTGTATATAATAAAATGATTATTGTTCTAAATTTAATTCCTTGATTCTTGATACCAATTGAACTGTGGTAAGTGGTTTGGTACCCAGGTTGGGCTTTTGTATGTACTGTGATGGTTTATTTTATGTACCAAGCAAATAGTATCCAAAATATGATGCTCATTATTCTAGGATGTTAGATATTTCCTTAGACGCCTGCCCTATCTTAAAGGATATGTCATACAATCACAAAATATGGTGAAAGTATAAGTTTAAAAATTTATTACAGTTAAAGACATTGCCATTAATCCCCCTCAAAATATTTCCCCTTGCTTTGAACACACTTACCCCATCTGTCTTGTCATCTTCTGCAGCAGTTCTGGCAGTCCTCTCTTGTAAGTGTCAGAAGGCCTGAATTAATTAGAAACTTTTACCTTTTATGATTCTTTTGACTTTGGGGAAGAGCCAAAAGTCACACAGTGCCCAATTCAGTGATTAAGGTAGATGAGGATGTAAAGCAGTTTTTTTGATATAAGTTGCCATAAACTGCAAATTGCATCAGAAAGAGGAAAGGACAATAGGACAAGAGTGTTTAATATAAGGGGGAGTATTTAGAGGGGGATTAATGACAGTGTGCCTTCTACTGTAATACATTTTTAAAATTTAAACATTCACTATATGTTTTGATCACATTGAGAGTATTTTACTGAGCCCTCCCAATGACCCTAAGAGGTAAGGCTTGTGATCCTATATGGCACTTGTTTTAGTCTACATGAAAGTTAGATACAAATAAAACCATTTTTAAGGCAAGAGTCTATCCAGTTAATCCTTGTCATTTGTAGGTTTCATAACCTGGAATTTTTCTGCTTGCTCAAATTAGTACTCACAGCACTCTCAGGTTATGGAGTAGTCCAGTGTACAGGTTCCCAGGACCTTGAAGAGCATAAGACCCTGTCTTCTTGTTTCAGCCCCACACTAAGCATGATTGTGCTTTCCATAGTCTGTTTAGTGCTTCATTTTTGGCATTTCTGGCTTTTTGGTGGTGATTTTGCTACTTGAAATGACTGCCAGGTGGAGTGTTGAAGAGCTGTCTCGTGTTCCTAAAGGCCAGGAAGCCGTGATGCCCACTACACATGGTAGACAAGCTCTTTTCAGACATGTGTTACCTTGATGTTGGCTTTAATTTTAGGGTTGATGAATCTAAAACATTCATGAAGTTGGATGTCATTGAAGAGAAACACGCATAAAACAAGGTTATGTTTTGCTCACTTGAAACTGTCATGATTGGAGGCTCACAGGGAGCTATCCTTCTATTTCCTTCTAGTGCAAGGATTCACTGGTCACTAATTCAGTGTATGCTGTGTCTTTATATAACCTGACTACTCTGAATAATGAAAATCAACTATTCTTTATTATCTTGCTTTCCTTAGTTATTTACTTGATTTAATGCTCAGGCAATTGAAAATTTTACTTATCAATAAAACATACACCCTGCTCTCAATGGAGACAATACTCCACAGGGGAACTGTTCCTGGAAAGTAAAAAGTGACCTTGCCCTTTTTAAGTATGAAGCACACACACACACACACACACACACACACACACACACACAGATATGCAGCATATCTTTGATGTTACAGTTTCCCTGGATGAGATAATTAGGGGGAAAAAAACTCTTGAAAGTTTCCTTGGTGGTGGGGTGCAATAATGGAAAAAAGATCTTGAATTGCTGGTGTATGCCATAGTGAATATTTAATAAAATGAAGCATGTGGAATATGTATTTGAGTACTCAATGCCCCAGGTACATTCAATGTTCATGGTGTAAATAGCACCAGTAATTCTATTCTTTCAACTTTATTACCTTTCTTAATAGGTCAGAATTTAATAATATAGAATTTGTGGTCCTCAGAATGGTGGTATATACCCATGTTCTCAGGGGTGTCCAAGAATTTCCTCAGAAATTTGTTTTATTGTGTGATTTTGATTTGATTGTCATCTTATAATGAATGTTCCCAACACAAAGAGGTGATAAACATTAAGAGTGGTAGATCTAGCAGTTATCCTGGTCATTGTATACATGTATTCAAATAGTAAACTGAAATCCATGAATATGTTCAATGATGTGTTTACCAAAAATTAAGAAGCAGTAATTGCATACTAGTTCTCTTTTATAACAAGTTTCTGCCACACAATTTCATTATCTTAAGTTTCCCGTATTCTAAAGAAGGTGCTGTGCTTTCAATGGTTGGGCTGAGGAAGGAAAGAACTGGTTTAAAAATATGAATGACAGGGACCAAATGAAGGTCACATGATGCATCGCTTCTTTGGAGGAGGAAAGGCCCCCCTGAGTTCAGCAGAGGAAACTGGTGTGCAGGCTACAGGATAAGTCTCCCCTTGGCCCAGGGAAGCAAGGCATGCCAGTCAGAAAGAGCAGCCAGTACTATACTTAAGTTGTGAAAGACAAGTTATTCTCTGCAAAATAACATCGTCTTTCACATTAAGTTAATGCTGTTAATTTGAATGTTATGGGTTTTATTGTTTCTGTGCTAAATTTTTTCTTTTGTTTTGGTTTTCTCATTGAATAAGAGCTAGAACATATGGAATTTATTTCTAGTTTTCCATTTGCACATCACTGAGCAATAATATAATTAAAATAGTTAAGTCGATATGCCGGTGGTGCATGATGATGTTTTGGCTCTGTTAGAAGTGTTCATATTACTCAGTTTTGAAGAGTAATGCAGTAGATCATAGAATCATGGACTGAGCCTTTAGGAATCACTTATTCCCTACAAGATGTGGACTCTGGACTTTTAGGAGGAGAAGTGAATGCCCAAGATTGAAGAGCAGAGGAGTAGTAGGTTGAGGCAGAGATCAGATGGACACACTGGTTCCCAGCCCACCATGACAACCCACCTACAAATGGGAGCCATGGCAACTACTGCTAGGCTACAGGGTTGACTACACCCATCGTAATGGAGAGTTACTGTACCATCCCAGCCATCTCTGAGGGAGGCATCTGTACAGTGGGAAGAGATGATGGAAACAACAGGTTTGTTTCAGAGCCATAAGCCACAATCAGTCTGGGGCAGTACTGAGAGGAGACAGTAGCCATTGGTCTGCTCTAGTGATATTATCCATGAGTTTGAATTGTTTCATAACTTTCAACATAAGCAAAGTCCTGAAGCTCTTTAAGATCCAAGCCTGTCTGTGCTTTTTACTCCATGAATTTAAACAAAAGCTCCTTCCACTTAACTGTGATTGTGTACTGTCATAATGCTTTCAGATGGCTGTAGCCAAATACGATAGACTGGATTGCTTATAAACAACAGAAATTGATTTCTCACAGTTCTGGAGACCAGAAAGTTCAAGATCAAGTTGCTGTGCAGGTTCAGTGTTTGCTGTGGTCTACTGCCTAGTTCATTTACAGCCATCTTCTCATTGGGTCTTTGTATGTGGAAGGAGTCAGGAGCTCTGTTAGGATATAAGAGCTCCACTCTCATGATCTAATTGTTTCATAGAGGCCCCACCTCCTAATACCATCTCTGTGTGGTTAGGTTTTAATATATGAATGTTGAGGGGGATGTGAACATGGATTCCATTGCATGTTCCATTTGGCAGGTAAGACCACTGGAGAACAGCATTTCCCATATGAATGTTAGAATTCTAATCACAGCGTATTGGGTGAAGAGTTCATCTGTGATGAATGAATTGGTCAACACATTAATTTCCTATTGATGCATAAAAATATACCACACCTTAGCAGCATAACTCAAGGTCCACTAGATTCTTTTGAAGATTCCTTGCAACACAATTCTGTTCATGAATTAACTGGGGGTATTTTCTGCAGTCTCACAGAGCTGTAGTCAAGGCACTGGTTATCCAGACCTTGGAGTCTTCTTCCCAGCTCACATGCTTGTTGACAGAATTCACTTTCTTGAGGTGTTAGCACTCAGGGTGGTTGGACTGTAAGACTGGTAAGAGGAGGCTCTCTTTTTTAGATCCTCTTAAAACATTCACTTAATTAGGTCAGGCATACCCATGACTTTCAGTTGACTGAGTCAATTGCTTATGGACTTTAATTGCATATGCAAAATTCCCTCACCTTTGCCATGTTGTATTGGCTCAAGGTCAGTTAAGCAGAAATTAAGTGTTCTGCTTACACTCAAGGGAAGAAGATAATACAAAGATACAAACACATGGGTACCATGAGGGCATGTTTGAATTGTGCCCATCATAGCTATTAGATGCCTCTCTGGGAAGTAAAGTGCAGTTCAGATTTACAGACATTGATGTGACCTTTGGAGAATATTTATCAATCAGTCACAGGGGTTATGATTATGTTAAAGTTTAGAGGAGGAGAAACTTAGTCCTGAGCTAAGGTAATAGTACTAAACCTAAGACTTCTCAACCTCAGCACTACTGACATTTAGGTGAAATAACTCTTTCTCATTGGATGATTGTCCTGTGCATTCTGAGGTGATTACCAGCACCCTGGCTACTGCCCAGCAGTTGCCTGTAGCAGCCCTGCCCCAGTTGTGACAACCAAAACTGATACCAGACTTTGCCAGGTGTCCCCTTGGATGGAAAGATTATCCTTAAGCAAGAACCACTGCAACAGAAAAATGAAGTGTTTTTCTATTAAAGAAGGTCCTGTTAATGCATGGAATATGTTTTCTTAATGTGGTGTAACTACATGGAGCCAGAAGTCTCTTACTCCTCTGATAATGCCTCCTTAGATTTGTTCATTTTCTTTACTGAGAAATGCGTGGTTTATAGCTGCAAATAAAAAGCTAATGCAGTAGATGTGCTTCCCACATGTGTGCCAAAATGAAACTACGCTATCATATTTGACTATGTTTTATAATCTTGTCTGAGTTTATAGTCAAGCCGTATTATAAGAGGTCTTTAGCTCTGCTATAACACGGATCAGATTATTTCCCCAAAGATATTTAATGCTTAAGGCAAAAAAATAAAAACTTAATAAACTCTATTCTTGATATCAGAGCTCCTTTCTTGGAAATAAATGATGTGGCTTGGTAGAGGACCCAGAGGAAGGCATGGTCCACTTCTGAAATTACCAAACTGAAATCCTGCTCATTCCTGTTTTCTCTAGGCAAAGGCAGCTCAAGCATCTCATCCGACGTGAGCTCCAGTACGGATCACACGCCAACCAAAGCTCAGAAGAATGTGGCTACTAGCGAAGGTAGGCAGCTGGTCTTCGTTACCTCCCGCCTTCCCTGCACAAGGCTGACTATTTTTGGGAGACAAAGAAAATGTGGGAGTTCTAGTTGTGTTCTACCGAGTGGGAGTGTATAAGATTACTCAAAAGGAGAAGGTGGAGGATCTCTTGGTTTTCTTTTTGGTTGCACTGTCACTGCTGTTCATTACTGTAGATTTGATGGGATTTAAGTGTCTTGATTCCAAAGCAAATACTGTTATTTTGTGAAGATGTAACAGGCCAATGGAAGGGAAGTCTTTATGATATTATGTACTTGTTTTATTTTTTTAGTATGGAAAACAGTATGATCATAAAACCACTGTGCTGCAGTTGAAAGCTCTTACAGAATCTTGCAGGATTGTGCCAATGGGAAAGTCATGATCGATGTAGTTTTTAGAACTTAAATTAATCACCAGCATTTGAGAGAAGCAAAAGAAATTTGCTTAATTAAAGAATAAGTGAAAAGTGTGCCTATCAGAGCAAAGATTGGTCTCACTGGTATTCTTGATGAAGAATTTGACATCCGGGTTTGTAAAATACATGTTGGAATTTAATTGCTTCACAATACTCGAGAAGATATGAGTTATTACTTGATGGAGCGAGGAATTATTTCTCTGGTAGGGATTTAGTGTAAAACTGATCCAATTAGTGAATCCATTCCTTTCATTTGCATGCTGTAAACAATTAAATGACTTCTTTTGTGAACATGTGTTGTTTCTAAACTGATTGCCCAATGAGAGTCCAGTAGGAACATTAGTTGAGTGGTGTGAAGTGTCAGCTTGTTTTCATGGTGTCTGAGCCTACCTTCCTACAGTATGCTGGGTGTTATAGAGGCACGCACACATCTGATTTTGTTTCTGAGGCTTAATGTCTGCTGCTCATGACATCAGGAAATGTGCTGATGGGGGCTGGTGGGTTTCTTTGCTCACTCTTGCTCCGTGTTACGGTTTACACATTAAGGATGATGGTTTCCCTCTGCTGGTGTGTATCTTGTATTTGCATTTTTCTTGTTTTTTACTTTGTTTCAGGCAGTACAGAAGGACCGTCTCTGGGGTCGTTATTCCTCAGTGGATGCATAAGTAGCTTTTACAACTGGATTATTCTTTTGTGTTTAAAAACCTCAGCATTGCTTGATATCCATCACCAGTGTTGTAAGGAGGACAGATTACAGTGTTTCCCTCTGTGCAGTGAAGCACCAGGAGGCAATCCAATTTTAATTTTCTGCCTATTGATTCAAATATGGGTATTAGACCATTCTGAAATTCAGTTAAGTTAATGTGCAAATACAGTTAATTGATTCTAGACATTTGCTTTTGAGGGTCTCATTCTTAGAAGCCAGAGTGCCAATCTCTTCAACTTAATTCAGTGTGATCCTCTCTAGTGAGAAGTATGTTTTGGGAGATAATCACTTTTCTTCCCATCATAATTTTCCAGTCACTCTTACTATAGTGATTTGTCTAATTCAAGTGGCACTGAAAATAGAAAGTTAAACATTTCAGTAACTTCTGTCTTGCTCCACATTTAAGTTTTCTTATTATCTTTCCCTTCCTTTTAAAAAACAGAAAATACAGAACTAGGAACTTCATTGCAGGAGTTTGGGAAGGGACTTTGGGGCTTCATGCATTTAAAAGTATCTGCTTTTAATGCTTAAAAGAATAATTCTACAGGGACTTCAAATTTTCACTTACTTTTCCTATTCTCCTAGGAGGAGGTGCAGGCCTAGCCAATGTTTTATACACTTTGTCATATGTATTTTGTGTCATTCCAAGGGTAGAACTAGGAGGAAAAAAAAACCAGAAACACGTGACATTCATATGAAACAGAACTTTTAGCAACTGTGGTAAATTAGTATGAAACTTCTTTCCAGCCCTTACGAGGAAAAACCTTATCCATTTGAAAGATGCTGTTTATTTGCTTGTGTAACTGAAAAAGTTTGGTGGAAATGTCAATTTGGCTATTTTTGTGTGTGGATTTATTGTGTTACAGATTTTTAAATCAATGGAAATTCAAACTGTTACAAAATAAGTGGTATGAGTTTAGCTACATAAATATGTATTTCAGGGGTATCTGCTGAATTTGCAAGATGGGAAGCTCCGGTAGCCAGTGTTGATTTTCTCCGGGAGAGATGACAGAGCCTTGGTTGACCTCTCCAGTGGAGTGATTACGGCAGCCCATTCTGCCTCCCACAGTGGAATTATTGGGTAGTGTGTGAATTTCTTCCTAGAAAGCACCTGGATAACCCCTTAATGCTGCACTGTGGAAAATAAACTGAAGGGAAGTGCTGGCTTCTCAGACAGACTACAGAGGAGTTCATTTGAAAGGGCACCGTGATGAAGCAGGGCACGGAGGCACATGCCTCCAGAATTTCAGCACTCTAGGAGGCTGAAGTACGATTGTGAGTTTCAACCTAGCCTAGGCAATTTAGCTACTTACTGAGACCCTGTCTCATAATAAAAAAATTTAATGAGGGTTGGGATTATAGCTCAGTGCCAAGGTAATACCCAGTATTACCGAGTCAAAAGTTCACCTCTGATTTTCTTCCTGTTTTCCTGTGGTTTACCAGAATGCTCAACCTTTGATGTCTAGAACATACTGGGTGAGCGTGTAACTGGCTTTCTAGAAACTGTCGGATTATGGTGACTTTCTTCAGTTCCCTTGTCAGCTGGTTTTTCACCTCTGAATTCAGTGAGATATAGTGCCTTCAAGGAACAAAAGTGAGATTCTCAATTTTAAGGTGTGAATCATGTTGATTTCTAAAAGGGATGTATATATTGCAGTGCATAATATTTCATTTTCCTGAAAACTGTGGCCTTACCTATCATGGATGGGTTAGAAGCATCTGGCAGTAATATTGGTCTTTTCTGGGGAAGGAAGGTACTACATTATTTAACTGGTTGTTGTTAGTGGTGTGTGTGTGTGTGCATGTACGTGTGCATGCATGTGTATGTGTGTGGGTGACCTCCACCGGGTGACTAATGGTACAGTGGTAGGAGCAATGCCCTTTACTAGGAAACATGTCGGTACCACTTTGTGCAATGAGTATTGGTGAATGGAGTGAGGACAAGAGGTAGAGGAGAGGAATGGGCACTTACATGGGCAGTGAGCTAGGGCTGGGGTGTGAATGGAGGTTAGCTATAAGCCGACAGAAGAAAAATTGTTGGGGAAATGACAGTGCTCTATGATTTTTCTAAAAATTATTGAATTGTATGCAGACAAAGCAGTGTTGCTGGGTCTACCACTGCTGCATGGACTTTAGTCGTGTGCTTAAGAAACCGTAGGCTAGCCTTTGAAAATGCTGCCTCTTACTTCTGGGAGGAGACCATGAGCAGTGGCAAGAAGGTCCATCCAGGACATGATACCGGCCTAGGCAAAGTGCAGGGCTGCTGGCCAAAAGCTTCCTTGGCACTCTTGCTGGGTGGAGAGTGACCATGTGTTTCTGTGGTGGGCTTCCAGCTAGTACATGGTTCCTGCTTCTAGCTGACTCATCCTAATGCATGTTCTCCTCTGAAGTTCTGGATGGCACAAGAAATTGTAGGCTTGGGTTTCAAAAACATTGTTTTTCTTAGGTTTTCAGGATTGTCTTTAACCTCAGTTTACATAATAAGGGTTCATGCGCCCAATCGAATAGTGGAGGAATTGCATTTGTTCACTCCAGTAATGCTGCTTCTTTGATAATGACTTAATGTTCCTCCAGTCTATCTCATGTTCCAGCTAATCCACTCTGGTGTAGGCAGCTTCTCTACACATGGTGGGGTTAGTTGGTGATAAAGTTTGGTTTTAACCCATGAGAAAATGATATATTTGACCCACTAGGAGTGTTTTGTTCTAATGTCTCATGCAAAATTTCATGACTCTAAAACCATACTCCTTTTAAGGAATTGGCAGCCAGCAGGGCTTTCTCCTTGATAAGCACTGTGGGCTTTCTTTACAACCCATTGTATTTCTTGTGACAGTTTAAGTTTCTGATTTCCTGACACTGTAGGGGCTTTAAGTTCAAGTGTAGAAAGCTGGAAATGTTCCATTTTTTCCCCAACATAATCTGCATTCCAATAATAAGACTCTGCTTAATTCTTTCCAGTTGTGTTGCTGTTCTTTTCTTCCACTTTTTTCAGTCTTTCTCATCCATGGGATATGCTCTTCTAGAAAGGATGGCCTTTGACTTTTAGCAGGGAAAGTCATATCCAGTCCATGGTTGAATAGTGCTCCCGGCAGCTATCCAGGAGCAAATTCCGCTGGATTGGATTAGATCAGGAGGAAGCTTCCTAGAAACAATAAGCTGAGCATTGGTTTCTTTTATAGAACACAGAAGTAGGCGAGCATGACTGTAAGGGTGACAGTTCAACAGCTCAGTCCTCTTTGAAGCTAGGGTAAAGCGAACCACTTATTTTGAAGGTCAAAGTTAATTGACTGATGAAGAGTGAGCTTCATCCAGCTGTTCTTTAGACATAACCAAGTTCACATATTGGACTCACTGACAGCACGAGTTAGGGAGGTGATGGCTGCTTTGTAGACACTGATTATGAAGCCAGACTACTGTGGAATCATAGGATTTTCAGAGGTACAAAGGGCTCTGCCAAGTCTCTGATCTGATTTACTCATTTTACAAAGAAATAACTCTGTCACAGAGAAAAGAGATTTGTTAAAGATTATATACTTAATAAATCATCAAGCAAGACCTCAAAGTAGCATGTCTTGGTGCAAGCTGATCAAGTAAGAAGAAAAAATGTTTCAAAAAGTTGTTCTTTTGCATTTGAAGATACTTATTTCTCTCTCTCTCTCTCTCTCTCTCTCTCTCTCTCTCTCTCTCTCTCTCTCTCTGTCTCTCTCCCTCTTGCATTTAATTTCTGGCTGTGTTGAGCTGGTTAAAGGTTTAGAAAAGCTGGTAAAAGACTTTGAGAAAGATTGTTGAGCCCAAATAGATAATTACTTCTGGTAGGATGAAAGATCTGCTGCAAAAAGGTAAAAGGGTCTTAACCTGCTCAAGTGGATTATCTTGTTATGTCAAGATGATGACACTACTTTACATTAGCTCATGATTTTATGATAGCTTTTCAATACATTAGCTTAATATCATTTCTGAAACTAGCTGCTTAATTCCTCAAAAGATTGTCATTTTATGTCTTTCATTGGAGACACATGAAATGAGTTGATTTATAAAAAATTTGTCGTGAGATTCTTTCTATGGAACCTAAAGTCACCAGTTTATTTATACAGTCATAGGTTCTCATGTTTTTGGTGCCCAAATTAGACCAGTTCTGAATAGTTATTTTGAAAATGCTTAGACATCTGGCTTTGTTTTAATTCACTTTGTCTTCTTTATATTGTCTTATTTCTAATTCTTGAGTGTACTCTTAAAAATAATACACATGGATCACCCTGGAAGAGAAAGATGCTTTTAACTCAAGGTGGATTCTGTTTCCCTAAAATCCCTTCATGCTGTTTAGCAAATTCAATCAACATTTTTGCATCATTTGTTTCAGGCTTTTAATAGTGTTTTCATGAGCATGATTGCATCCAATCTTACTGCATTGTCATAAGGCTCTTGAGAAGTAGGCATGGGTATTTACATTGGGAAATGAAAACAGGAGAACCCAGAGGGACCAGTGTGGCCCTAAATCCTGTGAAATTAGTGACAAAGATGGACTAGGAACCCTGGTTTAAATGATTGATTCTTAATGCTTCTTATGTATTTCTCATGGAAAACTCCTGAGAATTTCATGCTAAACATTTTATGTTTCTATCAAAGTGTATTTCAAAAGTACTTAAAAGAGGTATCTTTTCCAGTATCAACTCATAATTGTGACTGCATTACCAATATTATATATGGAAACACTTTCATGATCCATATATCAGCTAGGAATGAACTTTAAATTCTTAGTTGTAGAAGACAAAAATCAGTATTCAAATTGCTTTTCTATTTAACTACCGAAATGTTTGTTTCTGCTTGTATCTAGATGTCCCCCCAAAGCCTCATGCAGTCATAGGTGGGGCTTTTTCCTAGGTAACTGAATCTAGAGTGTATGATTGATTCATGGTGCAATGCTAGGTTTAAGGATGCTAGGATTAAGGGTCGTTGATTACTAAATCTACTGATTGGTTGGACATCACCTTAATCCTGGTTGCTTGGATACAGTATAAGGGACAGAAAGAAGTTTGTCCTTCTACTTGTTTGCTTTGCTAACTTCTGCACAATATGAACTGTTTCCCCTCTGTGATGCCCCTCTGCCATGCCACCCTGTTTTGGACCCAGCTGATGATGAACTAAAACCTCTACAAACTGTGAGCTAAATAAACTTTTCTGCCTTTAACTTTGGGTGTTGGATATTTTGTCTCAGCAATGAGAAGAGTAACTAATACAGTGTTAGTTTGTAGGTTACCATTACTGTGTGCTTAATAGATTGTACCAAACAGGCCTAATGTTTATAGTTGATACTCAAGTTAATCATGAGAAAGAATCTAATGTATGTGTAATATGACAATATAAGTTAATTATTTCACTTATTTTCTCTTTGAAACTGAGTCATGAGTTTATTCTTTAACTAGAAATCTTCACAAGTGGAAGATGCTGATCTCAAAGGATATACTATGAAGCAGTTTATTGCAATAAAGTCAAAGTCAACCTGTGGCATTAGAAAAAGTGCAGCAAAAACATAACATGTGATGAGGAAGAAAAAGTAAAGAACAAGAGAAAGAAAGTGCCACTGAAGAAGTATCTTTAAAATTCATGGCTTTGAGGGAAGAGAGAGAATCTGAGCTCAGAAGTGTGTAATGAGATTTTACTCTGTATGTGAGGAAGGTGATGACTGATTATTACATAATTTTTATTTGCCTGTAATCATTAAATTTTAACCTTAACTGCCCCTGAAAATGTTAGGATCACTTAGGAAAGCTTTGCAGGATTTTAGTTGTTGAAACTAAATGTGTTTTGGTAATTCAATTAGCAGTTCATCACTTCGTGGCCAAGATTTTCTTACTGTTTAAACTACTACTTAATTGTAAGCTAGGTAACTTTTGAAAAACTGCACTAATTATGTCTGGTGATTTGAGTGTCTTATAGCTTCAGCGTGCCTGATTTAATAAAGAAGTCAAATTTGCATCAAAGTATTCATTTAAGTAGCGGAAAGCTCATCAGCTCAATATCCACAAAATTGGTATGGAAACCTAAAAATGTGCAATAAAACCCTAAATACCATCTCACACTCAAGAACTGGCTTTAATTTCTTGAGGGAACCATCTTCCAAATGGATCGTTCACAATGGCTAAAATGTCATACACTAAGGAGGAAATTAGGTTTCTCTCTTTCTCTCTCTTATGTATGTATGTAATGAGTTTAAAATAGTATTTTACCGATAGAATATTTTGATAAGAGAAAATTTTGATCTTTAATATAATTCCATGTGTAAAATATTCATTTCTACTACTGTTTTCTCTTTGCTAGAAAAAATAGTATTCAATAAGTAATCAGTATGTTTCTGCCATAAATGCTGTGATTCATCTAAGTACAACTGAGTGTGTTTGTAGTGAAGGCTTGGACTATTCTGAAAATTTTAATCAGTAATTAACTGAACAGGAACTTATTAAAGGATGTAGCCTTAAGCTCTGGTACACTTATTTTGAGGGTACAGATTATGTCAGTCAAGGTCCGAAACTAGGAGCATTGAAGATGATTCCAGTTCTTGAATGTGTTTTCTTTTCATAGAGGAATTTTCAGAAATAATTTTGAGTTTAAACATTTTGGGTAAAGCTGTATTTTGAAGCTCCCCAGAGTTCCTGCCATTCTCTCTCGTCTTATTAAATAAGCATCCTTATAATATTTCAGTGAGCTCCTGAAGGAATTTTCTTTTAAGGCAAGATTCATGGGCTCCCGAGGTGTCATAGTTTCTGGGGCAGACAAACACTCGGGGAACAGTTAAATATATTCTTTGGTGGGTAGGACTGTGTCCCAGCAAGGTCTAAAGAAGAACTGCAGTTGGAGAAGGAGGAAGCCAGCATGGACTGGGGGAATGGGAAAGCCCAAAAATCCCTGGACTTGACTTAGCTTTTTGTGTTATGATTAGAAGGTGGGAGGGCAGGAGTCAGATGAAGTGTGCTGGGTCAGGGTGTGAGCAGTTCCGAAAACTCCAGCTGAGTCCTTGCAGGGGGAAGTAGAAGCTTCTAAAACATTCTTGCCTGGCAGCATTGAGTAACCTCCACAGAGTGCTTTGAAAATATGGTCTTCCTAAGGTTTAGTTATGGAGTGAGTGGCCACACATTCTTTGTGCTAGGATTTTGGTGGGTCCCATATACTTTGTGGTGTTAGGGATAAATATGTTATAATTCTTTCATTCTGCACTCACTACCTTAAGGGTATGCACTGAAACCCAACTTCTACAATAAAGACAGAATACAGAGAAGATTGAGCTCCACCACTTTAGTACAAACAACCTGATACTGAAAATATTTATCCTTTGTCATCATGGACATTATCTGACCTTAAAAATCACGTTAACATGTCTGTTTACTTCCTCTGCCTGGGAAGTAATGTCCTGAGGATAAACTGACTTCCTCAGGAAGCCTGACTTCCCAAAGCTGTTAGACTGATTAACAAATAAGGAAAGAAAAGCACTTTACGTTTAAAGGATATTCCTTTACATCTGTACACATGAAAAAAAATTAAAATGCCCATCCTAGAAAGAATAACATACAAGTAGTTTAAAAATCATTTGTAGATAATTTACAGTTAATAGAAGAATTATTCAAGGGATTTAGTCTGTGGGAAGGACATAGCAACATGGTAAATAATTATGAATGTAGCCAAGAAATTTTGTTATTTATAACTAATACTGTCTTGCAACGTGGGTCACTTAATTTGATAAGGACATTTGTTTTTCTAAATAACTGATAGTGTTTGGGCATGTGAATTTTCAAGTGTTGGTCATGGAAACCACATTTCTCTGCATTGTAAAAACTCTAAACGGCAGATACCCAGGAAGGTAGAGAAGGAGGTGAACCAGAAAACGATGGGATAATGGATCTAGGGATTTGTTTTCAGCACTTAAGGGTAGCAGCCAGAGGCTGAAGCTTTCTTAAGTCTCTCAAAGTCTTTAGTCAAGCCAGATAAATTTACAAAATCTATTATGAGGATGAATTTCTTAGGGAATTAGTAAGGGGCTCAATTTTGTGATTGTTCACTTGAGCCAAATTCTAGAAAACCAATCAGTTAACACATCCCTATGACTACAATGTGCATAAACGTAAGCATTCTGTAATGGTTATGTTGTGAATAGTAGCATTTTTTATAATTTATGTTAATGAATTTATATTAACATAAGTTTATATTATCTTGATAATATTTTTATCTGTTTTATTTTTTAAAAATTTTATATGTTTGTAGTTCATGAGACTTTACAATAAATTCATTGGGAATTTGTGCGTGCATATAACACATCTCAATTCTTTTTTCCCTTTCCCCTCCATCCCCCTTTTTGCCAGAATCAGATTCATGTATTTATAAGTCCTTATAAAGTTAATTATCATACATACAGTTTAACAACCTGACTAATTAATGAAAAAACATATAAAACACATAAAACAATTATACTAAATCAAGGTACACTTGCACCTTGAGACCATAATGTTAAGTGAAATAAATCAAACATACAAGTGTATCTTTGAGTGTATATTGAACTCACATTATTCCCATTATCGCATGGTTTCTCTTATATGAGAAGCTCAATGTATATGTAAAGTACAAAATAAAAGATAGATAATAGGCAATGAGAGACAGAAAAAAAAGTCATTTTAATCCAGCATGAACAGTGTATCTCAAAGTTTATCTTTGAGTGTATATAGAACTCACATTATTCCCATTACTAATGATTAGCATTCTCTTTTTAATTCTTGGTTTTTGGACAGTTTGTGTATGAACAGCATTTAGCTTTCCTGTTCTTTCAGCACTGTCTTTGCTGCTGTAAAATCAACCTTGCTTTTTGGCCACTGAGAAATATTACATAGCCACAATTTTTTGTTTGTTTGTTTTTGCCTACCTATCAGACATGCCCCTGAAGAATCTAGTTCTTTTTAGTAAAGAAATATTTTCGAGACACAAATCTAGAATTAGTGCACACAGTTCCTGCTACTGTGGACTCACTTTCAGCAAAGTTAGAATGAAGAATATGTTTTAAGGTAGTGGTACACATTTATTTTTACCACTTTATAATATAATATTGGGCAGTATAAATTCTTATGTGGTGCTTATGTTCTTTTATTGTAAAGTCTCATTGGCCACAAAACTTTTACTACTTAGCTATCAGGCACATAACTGTTTTGGGCATCCCTGCCGGACAGACCCCTGAGGGCATCCAGACAGGATGATCCGCAGCAGGGACAACGGTCAGCCTCTCTCAGTCCAGATACCGACTACAGAAAGGTTTCATGGGTAAATTTAATAGACTCCTTCCTGGTATTATTCTTGTCTTACTTGAACTTTTTTGAAGAAGGATCTGTGTTTTGTCCATCTTTATAGATCCAGTTGCTACCAGAGTATTTGACACTCAATACCTATTTAGTAAGTGTGCATTGAGTGGATGAATATGCTCTTCAAAATTTATAAAGGAATAGCAACCTTGTTGATTGACTTTTGTAACTATGGTCGTAAAGCCCATGACCTCAAAAGCTATGTAAAACCAGACGGTACAGTTACTGAGAGATACAGTGACTTTTCAGATGGAAACGAATCATGCTGTGCTAAGGAAAGCTATAAAGTACACCATGGAAATATTTGCCAATAATGTGCTTTTTATTGCTTTTTGTGTTAAGGGAACATACATGTTTCTTTAGGCAGGACAGGTACATTGAAAGGGAAGAGGATAAAAACTATTTCCAATTTCTACATTTTCATTTATTTTAACATATTTAAGCCTAAAATTGTTTGTTGTCTGTGGATACTAGCTCTATAAATAGTCAGTTTCTCTCAGAAACTTTTTCTTAACATTTTAGATACCCCAATGAGATAAATTTAAAAGTTAAAAACTCAAAGATCTTGTGGACCTTACAACCTAATTTTAAGGACAGAAGAAAAATGTTCTTTTTACCCTTCAATTTAACTTTATTAAATCCCTTTTTCATTCTCTTTATTTCTCAATATATTAAATTGTTTCCATTTTTCATCTACTGATATTTCAAAGTGCCAAGTTAGATTCTATTGTTCTTTGATGAAATCGGAGAGGTAACTTGCATTTTGTTGACACAAAATATGGATAAATTAGCTAGTTCAAAAAAAAGTACACATCTTCACTGATTCTTCATGAAGAAAACACTAGAAAAAGCATTCATAGCAGAGAAAATAATATTGTTCTTTTTACTTTTTTTTTTTTTTACTTTTTTTTTATTTTAAAGATAGTAAAATATAACAGAATGTAACAAATGAAGTCAATCAAAACAAAGCAGTAGGAGTGGTACAGAACTTCGAAGACCAATAATATGAGTACAATAGCTACTATAACATACCTTGCTATCTTCAAATTAGCTGACCATTCCAACAGATGTAGTAGGATTGAACCAAAACAAAAAGATACAAAATCAATAAAAACAGAATGTAAGATAAAGGAAAAAAAAGAGAAAAATAATAACGATCAGAGTAAAACAAAATGGTGAGAACCACATTGGGCCTCGAAGATCAGACAGAAGAGAATCCCCCGTGTCTGCAACATTGCCTACTGTTATCATACAAAGAGACATTCAGGGTGCCGTTCAGAGGCCTGCAAAATCTATGAAAAAACACTAGTGTCTAGTTGCTTTA
>RJWM01002320.1:43195-131860 GCA_004363535.1 Dasyprocta punctata | reverse complement strand
ACAATGACTACAACAACATGAACCCCAACAGAAGGAATCCACCAGGCAAGACAAACAATTAAACAGGGAGAGGAAGAAAAGGGGGAAAGCCAACAACAGGAAAATAATATGACAAGGATAAGTCAATACATATCAGTTATAACCATCAATCTGAGCCAAATTACTGATTAAAAGACACAAGACTGGCAGAATGGATCAAGAAGCAAGATCTAACAATATGCTGCATACAAGAAACTCACTTAATTCAAAAAGAAATTCATAGACTGAAAATCAAAGAATGGAAAACAAGACTCCATGTGACAGGAACCCAAAAAAGGCAGGGATAGCTAGTCTATTTGCAGACAAAATGAATTTCAAGCCAAGACTGATTAAGATAGACAAAGAAGGTCACTATATCCTTGTAATGGGAACAATAATCGTAAATACATATGAGAGACAATAATCATAAATATATATGCAACAAATACCAGTGCACCCAATTACATAAAACAAATATTAACAGACAAGAAAAATCAAATAAGCACTAACATGATTGCATTAGGGGATCTCAATACCCCACTGTCATAAAATGACATCTCCATGAAAATATTAGAACTGAACAAAACTTTTGAACAAATGGACTTAGTAGATGTCTACAGTGTTACATCCCACAACATCAGAATACACATTCTTCTCAGGTGTACACAGAATGTTCTCCAAACTAGACCACCTATTAGCTCATAGAACATTCTTAAGTAAACACAAAGGAATTGAAATTAACCCATATTATCAGACTATAGTGTAATGAAATTGGAAATCATGGCAAAAGAGACCACAAGAACTTCGTAAACACATAGAAATTACATAACACCCTCCTGAGCAACCAGTGGGTCATAGATGAAACTAAAGAAGAAATTAGACAGTTTATACACTGAAATGATAATGACAATACAACATACTGGAACTTATGGGGCACAATGAAAGCAGTCCTAAGAGGAAAATTTATAGCACTGACTACCTATATCAAGAAAACAGAGCAAGTGCGTATAAACAACTTAATGTTGAACCTCAAACTTCTGGAAACAGAAGAGCAGGCCAAACCCAAAGCTTATACAAGGGAGGAAATTATTGATCAGAGCAGAAATTAATGCACTGGAGACTGAGCAAACAATACAAAGAATCAAGGAATCAAAGAGTTGGTCCTTTGAAAGATTAAATAAAATTTACAAACCTTTAACCAACCTCATCCAAAAAACAAAATGACTCACGTTGATGCAATTGAGAATGAAAAGGGTGAAATCACAATGGACCCTGCAGAAATCAAATCATCTATACCTACTTTGAGAACTTGTATTCTAAGAAGATGGAAAATGCAGAAGAAATAGACGGATTCCTAGATACATAAAAATTACCAAAGCTGAATCAAGAAGATATAAAAATCCTAAATAAACCAGTACCAATCAATGAAATCAAAGATGTAATTAAAAGCCTACCAACAAAGAAAAGCCCAGGCCCTGATGATTCGCCACTGAGTTCTACAAGAAATTTAGAAAAGACCTACTACCACTCCTTCTCAAACTCTTTAATGAAATAAGAAGGGTAGCAATACTCTCAAATTCATTCCTGGAAGCAAGCATTACACTGGTACTAAAATCAGAGAAGAACCCAACTAAGAAAGAGAACTATGGGTAAATCTCCATAATGAACATAGTTCTCTTAATAAGATAATGGCAAACAGAATGAAGCAGATCATTAACAAGATTATACACCATGACAATATTGGACTGATCCCAGGGGTGCAGGGATTATTCAACATACATAAATCAATAAAGGAAATACACCGTATTAACAGAGCTAAGGGCAAAAATCATATGATCATCACAATAGATGGAGAAAAGCTTTTGACAAAGTCCGGCACCTATTCATGATAAAAATCCTACAGAAAATTGGAATAGATGGTCTTTATTACAATCTGATAAGAGCCATGTATGACAAACCAACAGCCAACATCACACTAAATAGCCCAAAACTGAAATCTTTTTCTTTAAAATCAGGAACAAGTCAAGGATGTCCACTGTCTCCACTCTTATTCAACAAAATCCTGGAAACTTTAATCAGAGCAATTAAACAAGAGAAAGAAATAAAGGGAATTACAACAAGAAAGGAAAAAGTTAAATTAGTATTTGTGGATGACATGATACTCTACATAGAAGACCCCAAAAACTCCACTAAAAGACTGCTAGATTTAATAAGCAAATTCAGTGGCATAGCTGGATTCAAAGTCAACACTCAAAAATCAATAGCCTTCCTGTATATGAATAAAAAACTCACTGAGAGAAATTAAGGAAACAACACCTTTCACAATAGCATGTGAAAATATGAAATATCTAGGAAATTGAAGGATATAGAAGACCTCTACATTGAAAACTAAAGCAATCTGAAAAAGAAGATTGAAGAGGATATCAGAAAATGCAAAGATATTCCTTGCTCTTGGGTAGGAAGAACCAATATAGTGAAAATGACCATATTTCCAAAACTGTTATAAAGATTTAATGCAACTCTGATCAAAATTCCAACAGCATGTCTTACAGAATTGGATAAAACAATCCTAAAAATCATTCGGAACCAGAAGAGACCTAGAATAGCAAAGGCAATTCTGGGCAACAAAGGCAAGGCAGGGGGCATTGCAATCCCTGACTTGAAGTTATACTGTAAAGCTACTGTGATAAAACCATCATAATACTGACAAAAAAAAAAAAAACCCAAAGATCCATGGAACAGATTATAAGATGCACAAACAACTCCAAACACACTAACAAAGGTGCCAAATACATTCACTGGAAGAAAGATAGCCTCCTTAATAAATGGTGCTGGAAAAACTGGCTTTCCAGCAGGTCAAAGTTTAAAATTGGACCCGTATCTTTCACCACACACTAAACTAAATTTGAAATGAGTCATAGATCTAAATATTAAAACAGAAACATTAAATCTGCTGGAAAATAGAATAGGTAAAACTCTTGAAGACATGGGTATACACAAAGACTTTATAAATAAAACTCTAATTGCACAGGAACTATCACAAAGAATCAACAATTAGAATCTCACCTTCTTAAAAAGCTTTTGCACAGCAAGAGAAACCACTGAAAGAGCAATGAGACAACCCACAATGTGGAATAAAATGTTTTCCAGTTGTTCTTAAGACAAAGGATTGCTATTGAGAACATATAAAGAACTCAAACATATCAGACTTCCCATATTTAAAGACCCAATCCATGCCAGGGATATAGCTTAGTGGTATAAGCACCTGCCTAGCAAGCACATGATACTGAGTTTGATTTCTGGTTCCAAAAATACCTAATCCAAAAATGGGTATCTGAGATGAATACACACTTCTCAGATGAAAAAATACAAATGGCAAATATATATATATGAAAAACAGTTCAACATCACTGGTCATTTGACAGATGCAAATTAAAACAAAACTGAGATCTCATCTCATTCCAGAAAGAATAGCTACCATCAAGAAATCAACCAATAACAAATGATGAAGGGCTGTGGGGGAAAAGGAAACCTTCTCCACTGTTTGTGAGAGTAGACTGGTGCAACCACTGTGGAAGTCAGTGTGGAGATTCCTCAAAAAAGTAAGATTGGAGGTCCCATTTAACCCAGATATTCCCCTTCTAGGTATCTTCCCAGAAGAATTAAAAACATCATACCACAGTGATATATGTGCACCCATGTTCATAGCAGCACAATTTGCAATAGCTTTGATCTTTTTTTTTTAATAGCTTTGATCTTGAAAACAACTCAAATGCCCATCAACTGAGGAATGGATAAAAAGATGTGGTCTTGCCTTTAATCCCAGCACTCGGGAGGCTGAGGTAGGCGGAGCGTTGTGGGTTCGAGGCCGGCTTGGGCCACACCGTGAGCGCAAGGCCGGCCTGAGCTACATAGTGCGACCCTGCCTCAAAAAACCAGGGCCGGGAGTTTGGCTCAGCAGCTTAAGCGTCTGTCTGGCAGGTGCAAGGCTGTGAGTTCGATCCCCGGTGCTGCAAAAAAAAAAAAAAAAAAAAGATGTGGTCTTTTTACAATGGAGTACTACTCAGCCATAAAAGGATAAACCAGAGACTTTTATAGGTAAATGAATGCAACTTGAGACCATACCCATCAGTGAAACAAATCAGATGTACATGTGCAAACATTGTATTGTCTCCCTACTGTGAGAAGTTGGAAGCGTAAATAAGATCCAAAGTGTACAATAGATGTTGTGAAATGTGAAGAAATTGTTCAAAAGGAAAAAGAAACTGGCATGGGGAAAGGTGAAAAGAAGGAAGGGAAAAGCAATGTGTGTGTATGTGTGTGTGTGTGTGTGTGTGCGTGTGTGTGTTAAGATAGTTATACTACCTGTGTTAATAGCAGCACAACTGGTAACAGCCAAATGCCCATCACAACAACCTAAATGCCCATCAACCGAGGAATGGATAAAAATGAAGTGGTACTTTTATACAATGGAGTACTACTCAGCTATAAAGAAGGCTCACATTAAGGCTTTTACAAATAAATGGATCTGACTGGAGCAACATGTCCTGACAAAACTATCTGCAAACTGCACATGCCAAAGAAAGATGAACAATCACTCCTCTAATTACTCAGTTCTTAATCATGTCCAGTTTTGTTTCAAGCTACAGCAACACCAGGAGGCACAATGTAGTGAAAACAATAGAGTCAGATGAAACCAAATGACAATTCAAACCCTGGTTCCACTGCATATCACCTTTGTATGTGACCAGTTGGGCAAGGGACTGGAGCCCTGTCCCTCAGTTCTCCCAAATGTAACATATGAAGACTGTATCTTCCACATAAGACAGCAGGAAGACTAAATGAGACAGTGTGTGAAAATCATATGGACCTTCCACGACTAATAAGCACAACCCAGTCAGGCACTGATTATGTAGATATCTGTGTATAAGATTGCTGATATAAAAGTAACACATTTTCTTCCTTATAGAAGCAAGGACAAGGAAGATAACTAGCAGAAAGGGCACTGTAACAACTAAGGGCCTTTTCTTTCAAACTGTTATCAAGTATACAGCATCATACTTGAGTTCAAAGTAAAATTTTGTTTGCTTTCATACTGTGGATTACCTAATTAGTTCCTGATGTATAGTTTGGTTGGAAGCAACAGATTTTTTTTTTAAATAATAATGCTTGTAACAGGAATTACTTATTTAAAACTTCTGAGTTTACTAATAGGGGAACTGTTTGTGTGATTAAATTTACATACTGATTTTTAAACTGTGTGATGTTACAATGATCATTATAAAACAAGAGCTCACAATTATTGGGTGCTTCTATCCCAAATTGTACTCTAAGAACTTTACATGGATTGTGTCATTTTATGCCCAACACAGTCCTATGAGGTAATCACTATTATTATCCACATTTTCCTGATGAGAAAATGAAGACTAGAGACAGTCGATGTATTTTCCCCACTGCACTACAAAGCTAATATCAGACAAAAGAAGCTTAAACAGTACACTGTATGATTTTTCGGTGTAAACTACCTGGCTTAACTACTGGAGCAAGGCCAGTATGAATGGGTTTATCTACTTGAGCAAAAGACAGTTCATTCCCACAGGAATCACTGAACAAATTAAGTTTTGCATAACTGGGTCAAGAAGAGAATGATGGGGAGGCACCCATCATGGAAGGTTCTGGATCACACGTCCCACACTACTCCACATCCTCAAACTTCTGCTGCTCACTGCTAACAACAAGACGAGTGCATTGTATCTCGCCAACAACCTTCATGAAAACATTGTTTAAAAAAAATATGTAAAATTTAATTTTAGATATGGCAGGTTCAAAAACATCATTTAATACTGTAGTAGAAAAAAGACCTTGTCTTACACGGGAAACAGTGGAATAGAACATAACATAACAATAGTATATTAGAATATCAAAATATAAAAACAACTTTCAAGTACATGCATTGTTTGAAGATACTTTATTAAGATCAAAGATTTTTCTCTTACATTTACTTATAAATTCTTCCTAGTCCAAAAGAAAATAAATAATAAAAATCTATACGTTTGGGAAGATTTTCACAACACAGTTTTATAAATCTGAGCAGTTAACATGTTTGTCAATTTTAAATGATTACAATTTAGATACATTCAATCATTACACAATGCCAGGAATGTCAGCCTTAAAGATATCAAGATCGAAATATTAGGGCCAGGAGTTTGGCTCAGTGCCTTAAACGCCTGTCCTGGGAGGAGCGAGGTTGTGAGTTCAATCCCCGGTGCCGCAAAAAAAAAAAAAAAAAAAGATCGAAATATTGGTCAGTTAAAAGTATAGTAAAAATTATATTTCAGTTTTACCTTTTTATTTTTAGCCAACTCCTAACTTGTCAATTGTGGGAGCACAGAATTTCCTTCTTGGTCTTGGAATGAATTTATATTTATATATAAATATATATGTAAATATATTTATATATATAAATTTATATTTATATATAAATATGTATGTATATATTTGAATGTATGTGTATATACTTGAAAACTCAACCACTCCTCTTCTCTCAGTGGCTGACACTCCGTCTTGGGAGCAGGTGGCTAAGTGAAGCACAGTTTTTCTCCTTGGGTGAGAAGGGAGTTGCAAGTGAAGAAAGCAAAGAGGATGGAGGGCCTTTTGCCACAGTTAACAACAAGCCCTGGGAGTTGGCCCTGTATTATCAAATTTTAATGAAATCTCTTTCTAAGCATCAAGAAAAAACACATGTAAGGCATGTTACCACTCTATTTCTCAAAATTCCTTTCCTTTCATTATTTAAAAAATATTGTTCAGTTCTGATTTTAAAAAGAGAAAGAAGGTGAATAACTGCATTTTTATTATAACATACCCATCATCACCACCACCAGCTAAACAGACCTGGTTTCTACCACTCTACACTATCACCACCTGCAAGTAAAGAACCGAGGCAGTTATCTGCAAATGAAGAACAAAAAAAGATCAGTGTGAAGAATGTGAGGTGGCCAAATTACCCAGAGGACTGCCTACATTGTTGTACATTTCCCATCATTCTCTGTACAAGGGACTCTTACTTAATCGAGAATTTCAGTCAATATTCAAAGCATGAGATATTCTACCAAATCCAAACTTAGGGTTCATGTGTCTCTTATTCCAGCCACACAGCTTCAAAGTATGGCTTTAGTGTGAGATCCGGTAGCCTCCTCCTCACTTTTTTTGTTTCCAAACTGAGTGGCTTGCTATTTAGTTAATAAACTTAGAACTTGCTTGGATAATGTTGTTAGGTAACATTTAATCTGATTAACTATCTATTTTGCTGTGTATCAGGGCCACTGGCATTGTTTTGGTTTCTGTTCCTATATGTAATAAAGACATGTCTGAAGGAATCTAGTAGAGAGCACTACCAACTGTGTAGCACACATATGCTTGGGGATCTGTCTGTCCATGTGAAGGTCAAATATTTACATGGAATGTTGACCTTAATTTATAAAACTACTACTTTAAATAAGGCTATCTTTACATATACTCAATTTATTTTATGAATAGCCCCATTTGATAATTAAAAAAATATGCCTTTCAAATATTTCATAAATATATAAAATTTCACTACATTTTATGTTCTTTAAACATGACATCTAAACTCTACAAGCAACAAAAATAATTTTTTTCTATGAAAGTCACTCGTGCAATGATTTCTGATTAGCAGGATCTAACTGCATGCAGGAATGGCAGGGCACGTTCCCTTACAGGAACTGTGGACATCTGTAGTATTTTGAGCTGCATAGTTCACTTTGTTCAAGACCAACAGTATCAAGAAAAAAGGAGTAAAACTATCTAAATATTTACAATGTAAGTGTCCTTCTAGAACTTCTTTATAATGGCAAGGTTGGGATGGTGTCTGACCAGTGTTAAGAGTGATTTTGTTGACGGAGATGTTAATGCTACATAAAAAGCTTTCTAAAACATGTCTTAGCACAATTTAAATGTACGGTGACCAACTGCACTGATTTAAAAAAAAAAAAGACCACATTTTCTTTAACTGTGTCATTAATACCACATAAAAGTTTTACATATCTTAAGAGTCACATTGTTATAATTTATAGGGATAAACTAAAGCTAGCTTACAAATAAAATTCTTTTAGTGAATACAGAAGTGTCTTCTGAGGACTTACGTATAAAAATGTCCTTTGTAAACATTTCCTGTCCTAAGATACCACAATTCTTACATCACAAGGAAAGGTTTTTAGCTACATTCATAACAACTTTTAAAAGTCTATTTTCCAAGATGAGTGCAGTGCTACACACCCTATCATCTCAGCCACTTGGGAAGCTGAGGCAGGAGGATCTCAGTTTGAGGGCAGCTTGGGTAACACAGTGAGACCTTCATCAAAAAAAAAAAAAGGTCTGTTTTCCCTTATTAAATACGTGTTCAGTCATGGACGTGAGCACATCAGGACTTCTCAAGCTATAATATTACAATATGAAGGCTATTCACTCGAGGCTACTCACTTTAAAATTTTTAAGTTTTTAAATGCACACACTGTGAACATATTTTGTAGAGGTAAAAAACTTCACTTTTTGAATAGTAAGACGCCTTCACCTTAAAGACAGGCAAGTGAGTGCCGTGATGACCTGTCTGGAAACAGCAGAGTGACTCACTCATCTGTCTGGAGCTGCCCAAGGTGCTGAGTTCGTAGCTTCAACTGAGACCATGCGAACGGGAGGGGGGCAGCACAGCTGAGGCCAGAGATGGGGAACTCTGGCATCGCTAGCCACATCTTAAACATTCAACCTCGCAACACAGAAATATATTAAAGACAACCACAAAACTTTGTTTAGAATACAGTATGTGCACATTTTGATTTTTAGAACTTACACTCATACAGTGTTTCAAATAAGGCCGTAAAAAGATAAAAACAGAACTGACATCCAATTTTGACCAAGAATGTATATCTACAACAGTGATACAGATGGAAAAAAAAAAACCCCAATCACCAAAATGGCAACTGATTTTATCCTGCAATCTATAAAACAAACTTTTACGAAAATTCCTCTTAGTTATGAATGTAACCAGCTCACTGGTATCCAATGGGTTTCAGTCTCTAATTTGTCAAAAGTTGTTTTTAGCTCATTAAATGCCACAGTGAGATCATCATTTATTATAATCTTGTCAAAAAGATGGCCATATTGACCTTCCATTATCTGTGCAGATTTAATCATTTCTTGAAAATCTTCTTCCTACAAAAAGAAAATAGTATTAAAAAATTGGTTAACCAGGCAGTTATCTCTTCACATCAGTGCAAGCATTCAACAGGTTCCCCTGATGCTGTTCTTGTGCTCAGCCTCATATCTCAGCCAGAAGTAAGGCACCTTTTTAAGCCACTGGTCCTTCAGAAGCCCTAACTTCTGACCTTTGCTTGTAATTAAACTCCTGAGAAGAGTCAAAGCTCATGCCTGAATTGTACCGTTATCCTCTTTCATCTCCTTTTTCAGAGTACTGTAGTTTTCAGCAGAGAGATCTTTTCTTTCCTTTGTTAGACTGATTCCTAGGTATTTCATTTTTTTCTGATATTATTGTGAAAGGTGGTATTTCCCTGATTTCTCTCAGTGAGTTTATTATTTGTGGACAGGAATGCTATTGATTTTTGAGTGTTACTTTGAATCTAGCTATGCTACTAAACTGGGTTATTAAATCTAAAAGTCTTTTGTTTGAGCTTTTGAGATCTTCTCTATACAGTATCAGGTCATCTGCAAATTACAGTAATTTAAATTCTTTCTTTGCTATGTTTATTCCTTTTACTTCTCTCTCTTGACTAATTACTCTGGATAATGTTTCCAGAACTATATTGAACAGGAGTGGTGATAGTGGACATCCATAACTTCTTCCTCATTTTAGAGTGAAAGTTTTTAGTTTTTGGCCATTTAGTATGATGTTGGCTGTTAGTTTGTCATTGATGGCTTTTATCAGATTGAAAGAAAGACCATCTATTCCTATTCTCTATAGGGATTTTATCATGACTGGGTGTTCGACTTTGTCAAATGCTTTTTCTGTGATCATGTGATTTTTTTTTTTTTTTTTGTCTTTGGCTCTGTTGATACGGTATATTACATTAATGATTTGCATAGGAAGAACCAACATAGTGAAAATGGCCATATTTCAAAAATTGTTATACAGATTTAATCAATCCGGGTCAAAATACCATTAGCATGCCTCACAGAACTAGAGAAAACAATGCTAAAATTCACATGGAACCAGAAGAGACCTGGAATAGCAAAAACAATTCTCAACAACATTGGCAAGGCAGGGGGCATCACAATCCCTGAATTAAAATTATACTACAGAGCTACTATGGTTAAAAACAGCACAGTACTGGCAAAGACCCCCCCCACCAAAAAAAAAAAAAAACCTGAGGATCAATGGAATAGACTAGAAGATGAAGAAATAAATTCAAACACACTCAGCTGCCTTATCTTTGATAAAGGGGCCAAACACATTCACTGAAAGAAAGATAGCCTCTTTAATAAATGGCACTGGAAAAAATGGCTTTCCGCATGCCAAAGGCTTTACTAGACCCACATCTATCACCATGTACTAAACTAAAATCAAAGTAGATCGAAGATCTAAATATTAAAACAAAAACACTAAATCTGCTAGAAGAGAAAACAGGTAGAACTCTTGAAGACACAGGTGGAGGCACAGACTTTATGAAAAAATTCCTGACTGCATGGGAAAAACTACAAAGAATCAACAACTGAGATCTCATCTTATTAAAAAGCTCTTGTACAGCAAAAGAAACCACCAACAGAATAAAAAGACAACCTACAGAGTATGAAAAAAATGTTTGCCAACTGTTCTTCAGACAAACAATTACTATTTAGAACATATAAAGAACTCAAAAAAATCAAACCTCCCAAATTTAAACACCCAATCCAAATATGGGCATCTGAGATGAATACATACTTCTCAGATGAAGACATACAAACAGCAAATATATGAAAAAATGTTCAACATCCCTGGTCATTCGAGACATTCAAATTAAAACAATGCTGAGGTTCCATCTTACTCCAGAAAGAATGGCTGTTATCAAGAAATCAACCAATAACAAATGCTGTAGGGCTCCCATTGTTGGTAGGAGTATAAACTGGTGCAACCATCGTGGAAAATCAGTGTGGAGATTCCTCAAGATACTAAGACTCGAGGCCCCATTTGAACCATCTATTGCCCTTCTTGGTATATTCTTGAAAGAATTAAATGCATCAACCACAGCAATATATGCACACCCACATTTATAGGAGCATAGTTTGTAATAGCTAAATCTTGGAAACAACCCAAATGCCCATCAACTGATGAATGAATAAAAAAGATGTGGTTTCTTTATACAATGGAATACTACTCAGCCATGAAGATGAAAAAAACAGACATTACTAGCTAAATGGATGCACCTTGAGACCTTACCCTTAAATGAAATGAATTGGATAAATATTTAAATATCACATTGTCTCTCTGGAACAAAATAAAGCCAACTTAAGAGCAAAACAGACAAACAGCACACTTAGCCACTAATTTATTATATGAACATGTTATTAAAACAGCTATTAGAGGAAAAGAATGATTTACTCTCATGCTTTGACTGGTGGCATTGTTTGTGCTGATTCATAGGAAAGCATTTATAACATAAACTGTTTTCAGACTTGGTCACATTAAGAAAGGATGACTACACACTCCTACTCTGGTCACTAGAGGAGTTTCAGGAGCCATTCACAGCCATATTTCGACACCAAGAGATATTTTAGCTGACTATAAAACTCAAGATTTTCTAGGTATATACGTAAGTGTGAATGAGTCAAATCTTAAGCTATATTATCATTTATTATCTTTATGAATAAGCCTTTGAAACTATAAATAATACAACTCATCACATTACAACATACAGAGAAAATCTGAGTGCATATTTTAGTGTCACATGATTTCATAACAGGAGAATTTTTAGCATCAAGAGCTTTCAGTCACTAACATCATATAACAGTGTCTACTCAACACAAACAAATACTGTCAGCATTTTAGAAAAAAAAGATCAAATACTGAGAATCAAAAACATGATCTCTACTATTTCACAACCACAATTAAGTTTATAGATTAATACTGACTGAGGATAAACATAAGCTAATTAAGAAGAGGAAAAAAAGCTCTTCACATTTAGCTTCTTTATTTAGTATTTTTGATCCAGAGGTAGAATACATTATCTTGAGAAGACTGAAACAAACAAACAAACAAGAAAATGAAAGGTCTTGTTAGAAGCCATGGGCATTAACATGCAGTCACCAGTTCCAATTAACACTAATTAGAAATACAAACACTGCTGCCAAAAATGGTGTTTTTTCTTTTTACTATGTTAAATATGATTGCTAATTCCAGGAGATAAAGCACATTCTTACAGTTTTCATTTAGACTATTAATAATTAACAGTAATTGAGATTCAGACATTTTTAATCTTTAAAAATAAGGGTAATCTCAAACAATTTAGCCTAATTCATATTCATGTTTGGCCTAGAGAGATCTAATATATATATATATATATATATATATATATATATATATATATATATATATAAAATATCTAGTGTGTATATATATATATATATATATATTAGCATGAAAATTTGTACTGAGTCAACTTACTATGAAGATTCTTTCAGAAGCACAAACAGGAATTACAATGCAGTTCTTCAAAATACAGGGACCCACCATGGAGAAAGAGTAGTCAACAGATACCAGTGCACTGAACAGTTTGCATAAATCCCATAAAGATTAAATAAACTTGAGATGTAAATTACTGCAGATTCTTTAGCCTCATTCAAGTTTCAGTTAATTTTCAAAACAAAATATATGTCCATAAATGCAATTGAGTCTTGTACAGGTTTTGGGACCACAACTTCACCTTTAATAGTGTCCCTGAGCAGCTGCAGTTTGCATATACGGCTTGGCACAGTGCTTCACGTGTTATCACTAAGTGTCACTGTACTCACTGTAAAGGGCTTTGCGGCACCCTGGTCATCTCTGCTGGAAATAATCTTTGCATTTTTTCTTGTCTCTCTCAAACGCTCTATAGATGGCGGCTTTATAAATATCACATAAGGCTTAAATTCGAGTGTCCTTAAATGCTTCACAGTCTATAAAGAAGAAAAGAAGTTTCCTTACTTTTTATAACTTCATGAATTATTAAATTTTCTTTCTGAGGAGAAAATTCACTAAGGTCAGTGGGTCTGTTGATATGTTATTGTTCAATCAGTTTGTAACAAGCAAATGCTTAAAAAAAAGCTGGAGAATGTATCTTGCATTTTAAAATGATTTGAAATACACCATCGTTAATACTGAACACAAGTGGATACAAATACCATGAAACTCACTTTTAGATCAAATACTTAAAGAATGTGATGAAGTAAAGAACCTCCTGCCCACGAAAGTCTCCTACTCATCCCACAGGCCTCTGCCCGGTGTCACACAGGGGCCCTTCTCTTGCCCTTCAGCAGGCTCTAAATGGGACGCCCTGCTCTCTGTCAGCCCCGCACGTGTCCTGTGTTATTCGTACTCTGCCTCTGGGGACTCATTCGTGGTCAAGGTGACCATAGAAGGATGAGAGCTGAGCGAGGAGGGAGGTGGGAATCCAGTCCAGGACCTAAGCAGAGCTCTTCTATTAAGCAGGGCCATCCCATTCATGGCTGGCTCCAGATTTGCCCTCCTGAAGAGATGTGAGGGCTCCTACAGATCTTTCTGGCATCTGGAGTTTGCACAATCCAAGCTTCCACTATCAGTGGAGGGAGAATCTGTGGCCTTGGAGGGCCAGGCAGATGCTGTGTGTTGGATATCATCTAGACAGTCAGTGGTATGACAAGGCACTCTCTGGCCAGGATGTTCATAGGGTGATGGGCAAAGATGCACCAGGCAGCTGTCATGGGGCTCCTATTCAGTGCAAGTCCTGGCCTACACCCCACATCCCTACAGGGTTTTCTACTTCTAGGTTATATTTGGATATTAGGATATATTGTCAGTCACAGATGACTGACAAAATGCCCACTGTTAAAAATGATAAGCACTTAATACTAACACATAAAATATATTATATACATAATAACATGTATAAAATATAACATAGACTATGTATACAAGATACTTTTAAAAATTATGAAATATATAGAAATACCTAGAGGTCACTGAAGTTGACTGAATATACATAAGAGTTACATGGATCCTGGGGCTTTTTCTACTCCTCTTTTCTAATAATGTAGGGTTTCTTTTTTCCACCAAAGACATCTCAAATTACACTGACACAAATAGACTTTAAATTCTCTCTCTCAAGCTGAAATGCTCAAAGGGAGTGCAGTATACTACAATACTACATGGGTCACAAGGTTACTGGATAGTTTGCCGTTTACTTACATGAGGCTGAACATCTAACAAACAAACTTTGTTTTTAGCTAGGACAGACCGAACTGAATCTATACTCGTGCCATAGTAGTTGTTTTTATATTCGCCATATTCGATGAACCTGTAGTAAATTAGAGATGCAGCAGAATCACTTGAGAATTAAAAAAAAAATAGGTGGCAGGATATAATTCATAGGTAAAAGATATTTGTGCTGAACATGTAATTTTTTATAACTGTGTTTAACAAAATAAATAGGACAAGTACTTCAGCATGTCAATTTTTAAAAATTCTTCTGTCCTACATGTTCAAATCAATAACACCTGCTTGTATTACACTTAAGAAGAAAAAAAAAGTAGCCCAGTGGAACTCTAATGTTTTCCATCACCCCCTTTCTCAGAAGTAATGCAATGCAATAAAACAGTGAATAAGGCAAACAATAGAAAGTACTGAAATTTCACGACACACTACAGAGTAACCACACTCGGCTTCAGAATGCCAGGAGCTGGCTGGTGGCTGATGGAACCAGCACAGCTGATTATGTGCTATAAAAACACCATCATTGCACCAAACACAAAGAAAGCATTTCGATGTTTCAATAAAATCCCACAATCCTGCATTAAAACACGCATTGCTTCTGATACCCTAAAATAGTCACGCTTAAGCACATGGAAAACTGGAGTGAAAATTCAGAGCTAGCTAGAGAAGGCGATACATACAGGATAAGAACCTCATCCAGTTTTTGAAGTGGCTATGTGAGAATGAGATGTGTGTGCATGTGCGTGTGTGTGAAAGAGATCCAGCAATATATTACACAGTTGTCCCCTAGTTTTTAAAATAAAATTCTGGCCAACTTAAATGTTAAGATTAAATTAGTGGGGAGGAGAGAAGTCGTGGTAAGGTACTAGCAAGCGCAGGCTGCAAAATACTTGCTGAATCAGTGATGGTGAACCTGTCAGAGCTTTCAGTGATAACAAATGAGCGGCATGGAAGCCGTAAGTTTCACCACCACTGTGAACCCCTCATGTAACAGAAATGCAATAACCTGCAGCTTATTTAAAAATCAAGGTAAAGACTGGTAACAACTATTGAGTTTATCACTTTTATGAGTTTCAAATATGGCAATTAAAACACGTTTTAAAGGGAGAAGAACCCTATGTTGTCTAACACTGAATGTACAGGCACAAGCTTAGAAAACAATAAGCACATGAAACATCTGCAAAATTTCCACCACATACTTGTTATTTTGTACATCTGTCTCAAACAAGTGCTTGGAAATGAAAATATACTCAACACCATCACTCTCCTGGCTTCTTCTTGCTCTCGTAGTATCTGTAATTTAATTAAAAAAGACAATTTAGAAAAACCCACATTAGCCACCTGAAAGAAAATATATAAAAAGAACTCATCAAGTATGTTTGAATCAGTTTTCTTGCACTGAATTTAAAATCTTGAGAAAAGGTAAATTAGTTAATAAAATACGTTAAACTATCACAAATACAGATTTTCCATTGTTATTAAAATTGGAAGACAGATTTAAATTCAATCATACTGTGTTTGAAGCCTCTTTAATATAATTAAATACAAGTGGCATTGTAAACCCTTGAGAAAGAATTGCTTTCTTTTGTAAATCATATGCTTATTACTTTATTTATTGATCTTTATCCTTTGAAGCAAGTCTATTGATCACTAGGTTGCTAAGTAAGCTGAAATTATTTTGCTATCTTCCTCACATGGTGCACGGTAGTCTATTTTCTGTCCTCCAAAATGAAGGAAGTTATTAAATGCATTTTAAATTTCTTAACTTATAAACATCATCTGATTAGAATATAATTTAATTTCCATACTTTCAGTAGTTTTACCTCATTTGTTTGTGAATGGGGGCAGCAAATATGGGATTATTTGACAGCAACAATAACAGTGTAACTGAGAGTAAAATGGATCTTTAAAATTGAGATTTTTTTCTTTTAGGGATAAGCCACTTCTCTAAAATTCCTCCTGCCAAGGGCATAAACCTCTAACCCTCATCTGTCAGCCCAATGAATGGACAGAAGAGAACAAACTCGCCCTCTGACTGAAAGGCTGTGCAGGTCTCCAGGACATCAGGTGCTGCTTGTGTGCACCCAGCGGGGAAGGAGCAAAGAATTTGGGTGGGAATTTTCCTTGTCCACTGTCTTATTGTATTCCTGTCCTCCTGCTGGTAATAAAAGCTTGCATACCTGAACAGGGGACACTGGATTAGAGACAAAGGCCTCTTCGTCTCCTTTGGAGCTAGCTTTGAATACTTATTTCCCATCAAGGACTGTCACCCACATTCTTGGGGAGCAGCGAGGAGGAGGGCATGACATCACTCAAGGAGTTTCAGTACTGAATCTGTCCGACAGCAAACCCACCACGGCCCACTGGTCCTGCTGACTGTAACTATTACTCAGAACCCCAAAACACCATCTAACCACTATAAAATAAGTCAAACAGGCAGACTGTGAAAGGGGAGTCAACTTGTACGGGAAAGGACTTCACTTCATCTTCCTCTCAGCACTGCTGTTAGGGCAGGGACCATCACAGGCACCATGCAGGGTGGAACACACTGCTTCCCTCCCATAGGAGTCCAGATTTTTTGGTGAAAAGAACCAGGAATGAAAAACGCTGCTGTGTGTTTAAGTGTGTGGTGGGAATCCAGGAAGGAGAAATCTAGAGAAAGAAACACCTTAATTCTGTGCACAAACCAATGTTAGTCTAAGAACAATAACTCCTGTCCTTATATTAGTAGTTCAGATTCAAACTTGTATAGCAAAGGTTTTAAGTTCTAAGCTTGGAAGTGAACTGAGATTAGAACACACAAGTATTAGCGGGGCACAATGTGCATGCCTGAAATTCCAGCGACCCAGGACCCCAAGGCAGGAGCCTGCAAGTTCTAGGCCAGCCTGGGCAGCTTAGGGAGGACGTGTCTCCAGATTAAAAAACAAAAGATGCTTGAATTGAATGAAAATATGAGCTTTTAGCAAGAAAAACAGACACTATAAAAAACAAAGTGGAATATTTAGAACTGCAAAGAGCACAGTGCCTCACAGAAACAAATCACTAGATGGGGTTGGTAGCAGAATGGAAATGAGAGAAAAGAATCAGTGAACTTGAAGACAGATCATTAAAAAATTATATAATCTGGAAAACAAAGAGGAAAAAGATTGAAAAATAAAAATAAAACTCCAGAGACCTGGGTGAAAATCCTGAAATTTCTACCATATGTGTAACTGGAAGACATGTGTGACATGGAAGAGAAAAAAGAAATTGGGTAAAAAAAATATATCTAGAGAAATAATAATCTTCATACTGCCAAATTTGGTGAAAGAAATAAAACTTACAGATTTTAAAAGCACAGAAAATCTCAACAGGTTAACTTCATTTAAAAAAATCATGCCCAGGTATATGATAGTGAAACAGTAAAAGCCAAAGATATGTAAAAATTTTAGCAACTAGTAATATAGTGCATATAAGAGGATGATTTACATGATCACAGATTTCTTATCATAGATCATAAAAACAAGATATTAATGTACTGAAAGAAAAGGTCTATTAACCAAAATATCTTTCAGGAAGAGAGACAAGGTAAAACTTTTAAAAACAGATGAGGAAAAACTAATAGAATCTTCCAATAGATTGCTCTAAAAGAAATATTTAAAAGTACACCAAACCAAAATCCATTTTGTATAACTAAAATATACTAACAAACAGTAACATAAAAATACAAAATACTTTTTAAAAAGAAATATTCAAGGCAGTATTTTATGATGAAGAGAAATGATAAGTCAAAAACTTGCATCTTCAGAAATAAAGTAAGTAGTTGAATAAATTATGCTTTTTTCCACTAAAATTCATCAAAATATTTATGTCTTAAACTAAAGTTACATTGTCTGATAGTTTTCAATAAATGAAAATATATTCAATAACTGCAAAAAAAGATTAAGGCAAGGATAATAATCTTGCCCGCAGTATTTCTAAATTTTATGTGAAACAACACAAAGGTAACTCTAAGACTATAAATGGTTAGATATGCAATTGTTATCCATAGAGCAACCACTAAACAATTAATGCAAATACATATAAACCAGAGAGTTGAGAAGGAGATTAAAATGAAACACTAAAAAAAGTTCAGAAAATCCAATAGAAGGCAGCAAAAAAGGAAAATGAAATACAGAAAGGATAAACAGAAAATAATAGTTGTTTAAATTGATTTTCACAATTCACAATATTTCTTTTTAAAAAGTATTTTGTATTTTTATGTTACTGTTTGTTAGTATATTTTAGTTATACAAAATGGATTTTGGTTTGGTGTATTTTTAAATATTTCTTTTAGAGCAATCTATTGGAAGATTCTATTAGTTTTTCCTCATCTGTTTTTAAAAGTTTTACCTTGTCTCTCTTCCTGAAAGATATTTTGGTTAATAGACCTTTTCTTTCAGTACATTAATATCTTGTTTTTATGATCTATGATATGAAATCTGTGATCATGTAAATCATCCTCTTATATGCACTATATTACTAGTTGCTAAAATACGCTTATAAATCCATGTAGTCCCAACTAAATGGTAGAGATTAACAGAATGAGTAAAACAGCAAGACCCTACCGGTACACATCTGCCTAAAAGTGTATAATAAGGCCAATTACATCAAAGATACAGACATTGAAAGTAAATACACAGAGAATATACCATACAAACAGTAAGTGTAAGAAGACTGTGTAATGGTAAACTCCCTTTGACAATAGTCTGGTAGTTTCTTTAAAAACTTAAATCTATAATCTGACTATTCTCTCCTATGTATTTGCCAAAGAAAACAAGAAAAAAATGTCCATCAAAAGTTTTGAACCCAAACCACATCATAATCGGTTTATTTGTAGCAACCAAAATTATCTTCATGAGAAAACACAGAAAATAATTAACAGCTATGGTTGACCAAGGGTTCCCAAAGTTCAGACTGTACAGATTTTGGAATCCATTTGATATCAACTCTAATACCTTCTGTTAACTACTTTTCAGCCACTTACATCCAAGGATTGACATCCCTTTCAACACTGTCATGTGCTATGTGATGACATTTTGCATTAAGGACTGTCCATACGACAGTGATAACATAAGAATACATTGTCTAGTGACGTTGTAACCAATTTATTTTCTATAGGCCCAAATGATGACACTGCCTCAAAACAGATTTCTCAGGATATATCCTGTTGTTTAATGGTAAGTAAGTTTTTTTTTAAGTGAAATAATTATAGATTCAAAAATAGTTACAAGAGCAGCACAGAGGGCTTCTGTGCAGCCACTGCTCGCTCAGCTTCCTCTGGTAAGATTTATTCAACTATCACATTACTGAAATCAGGAAATCAACACCAGCAAATTACGATTATCTAAACTGTTAAGTATTTTACTTGAACATTCAAAAACCTGAGTAAGATAAACAGAAAAATCCACATACAAGTCATGTGAACACATTTAAGTGTAGCTTGATGAATTTTTGCAAATCATGCATGCCCAGGAAACCAGCACTGTAACAAGAAGCAGAAAACTGCTGATATTCATGAATCATGGTTTGGGTTCCCTTTCCAGGCCACCTCGTCCAAATTTCTCACAGTGCACATTACTGTTGATTTTCTGTAATTGTAAAAATACTCATAATACACATTTAAGTGACAGTGTCAATATAGCATAATACATCATAATTTGCTCATCCATTCTACTACTGATGAGCAAGGGAGTAGTTCTAGTTTTGAGCTGCTGGGCACAATGCTTTTAAGAATACCCGAATCCATGGCTTTTCATTGAATGTACACATGCATTTGTGTTGGGTTTATAACCAGGAGTGGAACTGTTGGTTCATATGGTGTGTATTTATGCAGCTTTAGTAGATATGCCTTAGTTTTCCAAAATGTTAATTTATACTCTCATTAGTAATGTGCAAGAGTTCCACTGGTCCACATCTGTTTCATTCTACCTACCACAGTGGAAATTTTATGTTTCAGGAAGGAGAATTATAGAAAGAAATATCAAACAATAGTAGCATAATCAAAGTAGTCATTTTTATCCACTATTTCAGAGTATGTCCAAAGTATTTTACAAAGAAAAAAACTGGAAATTCCAGAATTGCTCTTACGATACATTCTTCTTGAATTAATTAAATCATCCTGAGTTGATGCTATGGCTATACTTTCTAAATGTGTTCAATACTGTGAATCATCTTAGATGCTTATTATAAATACAGAATCTTGGGCATCTTTCCTAAAAACCTAAGGGAGTTCTTATTATCAGGGAAGTCTGGAAAATACTGCTGTATCAGAATTGTTTGACATTAACACTTGTTTCAAAGTATGTAAGTAACAATTCAGAGTACAAATAACTATTCTCAGGGTTTATTTACAAAGTTCAAGCCTTTCTGGGTATTGTCAACTTTTCTAGTAACCTTAGAGTTCAGTATTACCTTACTGGTTGGGTAAATTGAGACCAAAGCACTTTGTTCTAGGACCTTCAGTAATACCAAAACCATCATAGAAGGTTACATTTGATAGATAACCTTACTAATACTTATCATCTTCAAAAGAAGTCACTTTTACTGTTCACTAGATTCCATAAAGAGTCTGTAATTGAAAAGACTCCTAGTGCCACACAAAAGAAAGTCCAAAAAGTGGCATCATAAAACTTAATTTCAAATTCAAGTGCAACTATCATCTTTGGAACCCTGAATAAGGCAGAATACCCTTTCCACCTGTTTCCACCTCTACAAAATAGAGAAAATACCACCTATCTTACGCTGTTGACCATGTTGTATAAATTAAGATGAACAAAGGAGATGAATATATAGTAGGAAATTAACAAATTATCTTTCCTTTTCTAATCTGCCTTTGCAGAAATTTCTAGGTTTCTAAGTAACTGCTCATCTGTAAGAGTAATTTTAATTTGTACTGATTACCTATACATGGAAATTCACCTTCTGTTTAAAAAAAAAACTGAATTAAGAAAAAAAAAAGAAACTGTAATTCCACATTTTTCAGAACCAGCAGCTCTGTAACTTATGGCTGAAAATTATCATAAAAAATAATTCGGGAAAATGTAGTAACAAGAAGGAACTTGAGGTAACAGAAATTGTAATTTTAAAATGAAGTTGATCTCTTCCAAAACTAAAGAACATTGCTAAAGGCAATATATAAATGATTTTTTTAAAAAAACAATACTAAAACCACTTGAAAATGCCAACATTTCAATTTAGCCTTTTAGACAGCTTTCTAACATCAACATATTAAGTAGTCAAATGGCATTTACTCTGGAGATCACAATGTTTCAAGCATCATATTTCATTGGTAAGAATGCCTATGAAAACCACTTATACAAAAATAGATCTAATTCTGTGAACTGAAAAGAAGTCTACATGTTTGGGTTATACGGCCACGAAAAGCCATTTAACACAACCTGCCAATTATTACATGTAAAAGGTAATTAAGAAAGGTTCGTGTTATGCCAAACGTCCTTTAGCTCTCTGTGGTTTAATCCTTCTACTTGTAAAACTGATGAAAAACTGGAAAACATTAGCACTTATTTTACAAAATAGCAGAGTGAGACTTTTACTTCTGAGGAAATTTGTAAATAGTAAGTTGATGTCATCCATGTTTCAAAATCCATCATAAAAACCTAAAAGTAGGGAAGCTGCAGTTAACAAAGACCCTTAAGGGCGAATCCCTTAAGCTCCAGTGCCTCAGTTTGCTCCTCTGCAAAATGTGACCAGTGTCACTGCAGGAACTTCACAGTGTAGCCTGGAAGGTGAGTGCTTGAAACATTGTCTGGCACTGTACGTGCTCAATAGGAAGCGAGTGACTGTTTCAGGGGAATCAGAGCAGTACTGAAAAGTTTAAAACTCACGGGGCACTGTCACGCCGTAATGCTGTGTATCGCTGATCAGCAGTTTCCGCTTCAGTTCATTCAGTCCTACTCCAACAGGACCTGGAAAATGGGAGAGCAGAAATTCATTACCAAACAAAACATCCTATCAACATTGCTGCAACTGACATGAACCCCTAGAGACTGAGAACAGGGATCCAACCTTGCACTCCAAGCAAAGAGGTGATATCCATTTAAGTTGTAGATAAAAACAACAACAACAGCTGGAATCTCTTTGGTTGCTTATTTTTTGAGACAGAGTCTAGCTTTGTAGTTCAGGCTGGCCTTGAACTCACTATGTAGCCCCAGCTGGCCTCAAACTCAAGGTGATCCTACTGCCTCAGCCTCTCAAGTGCTGAGATTGCAGGCATGTGCCACCATGCATGGCTTCTTTTGTTGCTTAACTTTCAAAATTTAAATCCCTTGAAACTCTTAGAAATGCTTTAAATAAAACATAATCATACCTGAATATATTAACAAGTAATGATACACGAGTCTAAAAATCATGTGCATCCCCCCAAAAGAATTACAGTCTAGAAAGTGATAATTTCAATTTTAAAGTTTTACATCTTAATGAAATAAAGTCTTTGACTTTGACTATTTTTGATGCAAATTCAAATTATGCATATTTAATTTGCAAAACACATTCACCTTTGGCGAGACCTTCTACACTGTATTATTACACTATATTTTCCACACTGTGTTACTGTGCTATATTTTCAGTGCTCTTTAAGCATTATAAAATATGCACAAACCTCAAACATTTAAATCGATCACTGCATAAGTACTGGACACCCATAATGAGTAAGGCATATGGTAAATGTTATGGTAATAAAAGATGATAAATGAAATCTACTTTCAAAGAAAATAAATGGTTGATTAAGATACTGGGGCCAAATGGACAAAGAATGGTTTCAAACATAAGGCTGAAATCAAGGGCTCAAGTCCCAAATAGCCATCATTCTTTTTCCATCTCAAAGCATCCCTCAACTCTGACATTTGGGTCTATGTAAGGACTGTGTGGTGCACTCAGTGGAACACAGGCTACAGAGCTAGTTGTTCTGAGCCATGCTTCCATGTGCTACTCTTGCTCTGAGGACGCTGGACAATGTGAAGTCCCAGAGCCCAATATGGTGCCATTCTCATTCTAAGAGTGATAATGCTCTCTCTTGGGAGAAAGGGACAAGATAGGCACCAAGTCTAGCACAGAGCGCAGGTACTGGACTGTACATTCTCTTGCCTGTGGTCTCTTCTTCCAGCCCAGGTGGGTGAGAGCAATCTTTAAAAAGAATAAGGTTTAATGCCAGACACAATAAAGGTGGGTGGAGAATAGAGCAGGCATTCCGGGTGGAAGGAAGAATCTGAACAAAGATGAAGTGGCAGGCATTTGGGACTGTGATTTTCTCCTTTACTGCCACTTCTAGCTTTCCTACCTCTGCATAAAAACACCTGTTACCCTGTGTTCATTCACTGCCACCATCTACTTTCCCCCAGACTACTGCCAGATACCAATTCTCCAGCAACTTACCCGTGTTCTCGAAGATAGTGGCTTTCAACTCTCTTTTACAATACATACTCCATAATATCCTGAAGTGGAACTGATAGCTAATAAAACTTACTAACACATACTGTTGCTCTCTTCAAATTGGTGAATTTCCTTAACAATAATATATGAAAGACAGAACATAGTTTGGAATGAAACAATCTGTATTTCAACATATAAATGTATGGTAGGATCAGAGCAGAAAATACGACAAAGGTAGATGTTACAACAAATAAGTCTGAATTTAAAAGATCGTAAGTCATTCTGTACAAGAAAGTATAGGAAAATGAAAGAATAGAGGTACAGGTAAATATAGAATTTAGACTAGCATTTGGATGGAAACTACAGACCAGATCTACTTGAACATGACAGGAAGAAGCAATCTTAATTGAAATAAGGATGACAGATCTAGATTATTAAACTGTGGGCAGTAATACAAATGTCTGGGCTTGATCTTTAAGAGTACTATAAATTGTGGATGGCAACCAATGTAAATTATTATGGCTGTTACAGAAACCACTATGCAGATTCCTCAAAACACAAAAAATAGAACTATCATGTGACCCAGCTATCCCACTACTGGGTGCATATCTGAAGCAAATGAAACGCCAGCATGCAAAAGGGATAGCTGCATGCCATGTTTATGGTAGCATTATTTACAACAATGAAGATACAGAGTTAACCTAGAAGCCCATCAACAGATAAATGCATAAAGAAAATAAATGTGGGCTATATACACAGTGAAGTATTATTCAGCCACAAAGAAGAATAAAATCTTTCCATTTGCAATACAATGGATGGAACAGAAGACACCATGATAAGCAAAATAAGCCACACACAAAGATAGTGTATGCTTTATCTGATATGTGGAAGCATAGATAACTTAAAAGTAGAAGAGTGACCAGAAGGAATTAGGAAAGGTGCCAGGGAAGGGAAGAAAGAGCAGGGAATATGGACAGGGTCAGTGCACAGCATATGCATGTACGGAAATATCACAGGGAATGCACTAACCTGTGCAGTGAATATATTAATGATTACTATGAAAAATAGTATAAAAATAACACCCATGACATGGGACAGCACTTCAGTGTTGCAGAAAGCCTTCTCATCTTAAACATGTGAAGTTAGTTTTTCAGTTTCTGAAGGTCTAGTCCAACATTTGGAAGTCATATTAAACACAGGTAAGGTCTTTGGTTCCACAGAAATGTCAAGCCTGCACTCAGGGGCCCTGAGCAATTTGGACACGGAAGTGGAGGGGAGGGGAGGGAAGAAAGGGGAGGGGAAGGGAGGGAAGGGTCCTCATGAATGGTCCAAATGCTGCCCTGTGGGCAGTGTCACCCTGGCGAGAAACATGACTCAAAGATTAGCACCTGTTCCTGTCATTCCCTCACCTCAATTCCTGCCATCATCATGGGGAGTATCAATATCCATGAGGGGCTCCCTTCAAAACACTAGCCTCCACCTACCAAAACACTTCACATTCTTTCTCTACTGTGTACAGAACCAAATACTCATTCTGTGACAGCTTCATGTGGGTTGCATTTTATGAGCCACTCTTGGAGCTCTAACCTCCTCACTTTGCACTGTATCAGAATCTTCTGCTCCCTGCAGTGTGACAGGTTCTCCTTTGGGTCATATCCTCATTGCACAAGGCTTGCGTTTCCAAGAACTCTCCCGTCTTCTCTTCACCTGTCTAATTCTCACTTGCTTAGGATTCATTTTAGAGACATCTTAAAGGAACCTTCCCTGGTATAGCAAGTTTGGGTTAGTTACCAATTACTTATGTTTCTTGTACTCCCATTTTCTAGGGACCTACCACACTGTGTTATAACTACCTGTTCACTCATCTTGATCCTCTAAAAGACTGAGGTTTACAAAAGCAGGTTAATCTAACCTTGTTTACCACCTGTTTCACAGTTGGTAAATTATAGTCCTTCATTAGATAACTGATTTGGTCATTTATTTTTTTGCCCTGGGATGAAATCCAAAGTGTCTCACATACTAGACAGGTACTCTACCATAGGGCTACACACTGGCAGGTAGATTATTTATCTAAATTACATAGGATAATTATGCCATTATGGAAATAAAGCTCTTGAATAAACCATAGGAGTGGGAGTTTAAAAAAGCATTTGTCATAAAACATCTTGAGGTGACGATTAGACACTGTGTTCATCAAGGCAACTGAGAGAAGGTGGTGGAGCTCACACCTGAATTTGGTTCTCTGTCTTAAGATAGGGAAAAGCAGGGGCCACGGTGATGAATCTACTTTAGATATCATGCATTTAAGGAAAGGAGCACCAGCTCCCTACACTCAGACTAGGATTGTAATGTACTAGGCTCCCTTTGTGAATGTACTCCCATCGAGGGAAAATCCAAGACAGCAGGATCAGATGAGATCTCCCAGGGAGAGGAGGAGAGAGATGTGCACTGATTGTCAACAATATGCCAGGCACCACATAAAAGCTTATGTATTTTTATCTATTCTAAGGATATAAAAGGTTTAGTGGGTTCTAAAACATAATGGTTAAAATAAATAGAAAATAAACAAGAAATATAAATGATATTACAGTTGAACTAGCCTCTATGTACAGATGCAACAGATCCAGTTATATATGCTCAAAACAAGTAAATAAAATACTTAAAACATAAATAGAGGCTCCTGGTCTGCTACCTCCCACCCTGCCCAGGAGACACAGGACTAAAGGAAGTGCATAAATTCAATGTTTCTTTAGTAGGTCTCAGCTCTGGAAGGCTTCCTAGAGGGTAAGACACTTTGCTGAGTACCTAGCATTTTCTTATTTCATCTAAGTCAAACAAAACAAAACAAAAACCCCCAGTAATTTATTTTAACTCTGGGGAAGAAACCAGGTATATTTCAATTTAACAAGAAAAAGTTCACTATCTCCACTGTGATATTCTTCAATTCTGACCACATGCTGTTTGGACCTTACGTGTTATCTCTTACATTCAAAAGAAGGAACTCACTTGATAGCACATTCATGCAATTATGTATATATGTGCCAACAAGATCAATGGAAATGATTTTGTTTGGAAACTTTTCCCCAGATTGGGTTATTCTAAATCATCATCTTCAAAGATAGAAGGGTTCTTATAAAAAAATTTGAAGTACAGACATAATTTCAATCCTTCCTACTATAATACTGCCTGGCTATCTATAAACTTTTTCCTGGGGTGGGGTAGGATCTGCCATTCACACTACAGAAGTCTTGACAGTTTCTTTTTGACTTTAAAAGAACACAACTTAGATCACACTCCTCTCCTGTATCCTCCTTCTACGGTCAGGTATAAATTCTCAGTATTTTTAGTTGGTATTTAGAATTCAAAATCTATTTACACTGCAAGTGATTTAGGGATGTAAACTGAGGTTCATTCTTATGGTGACACAACAGGATGAATTCATTTCACCCTTTGATATACATATTTGTACCCCAACTGGTGCAATACATTTATATGTACACAGAGAAGTAGATTACTTTAAGGTACACCGTTCAGTGTGCTTGCTGATGATAAGCTGAAAAAGAGGAGAGAATCCACATAGCACATCGTTAGGCTGCAGACAACAGGCTGTAGCGTAACAACAATAATGAGGATCAGGTGAGGTCTCTTCACAAAGCAGGCAAGTGCAACAAGGTTTACATACATCCCTACCAATCCTCAAAACATCCCTAAAAGAAAAGTATCATTATCCTCATTTCACAGATGAGAACACTGAGACAATGAAAGGTCAGGTAATTTTCTGAAGGTCACACATCTGGAATGTGGCTTAGCTGGCATCCAAAATCCCATCTGTCTGACTCAAAATGTCTGCATTTTTTCCACTCAACCTATGATTTTTTGGAAGAATGTCAATAAAACCATGGACTCAGGTACCAGGTGCTGCACTATTTATGGCATGGCCTGTAACTCTATAGACACTTTTGTGCCATTCCAAGCTGCCCACACTTCAAATAACGGCCACTACTTATGCTTATGGAATTGGCAGAGAGAGTGGCTATGGAAAGTGAGAGAAGTCAAATCTGTTGAGTTCAACACTCACTCAGTGCAGAATCTCTGAGAAAGCTAAAATAAATTTAATTAAGATGATATACCTATCAGGCCTGGGCAACATACACTGGAGCATGTCTGCTAGGATTCTTCATTCAGGACTAAGGAAAATCAAATACAATGATAGGTCAGTAAAAACCAAAGAAACAAAAAGAAAAGGACACTTAAAAAATTATTTGAGCGTTTATTAATTTGCAATGTGGGCAGCAAACTAAAACTGATGTGCTTACTAGCTCTGAAAAGAAAATAAAAGAATGCTCATGGTCAAGCCAGAAATGTAAATACCTGCTGCATTCTAAAAAAGCTACATAAGAATTTATAAAATCACACTGGAGAGAAAGAATAACGCCACGCACATCAACCCCCATTAGAAGTTCTTGGGAAAACACTTAGGAAGATGTACTATTTTAAATCATTTTTTTTTTTTAATGCTGAGTGTGACGACACATGCCTGGCTACATAGTGAGTTCAAAGTCAGTCTGAACTACTTAGACAAAGCAAGACCTTATCTAAAGAAAAGAAAAGAAAAGAAAAGAAAAGAAAAGAAAAGAAAAGAAAAGAAAAGAAAAAGATTATTTTTTATTAGTAAAGGTGATTTATTATAACGTGATTACATTCAGCTGAAGGGTTACACATACTGCATCTTGCAGTCAAGCAGGCCCAGAGGAGAACCAAGAAGCCAACCCACACCTTTCTGAGAGCCAGTGGCAGCTGTGGGCAGGGAGAAGGACCAAGAAATCAACCTGCACCCTCCTGTGAGCCACCAGCAGTGGTGGGCCAAGAGCAGAACCAAGAAGCCAACACATGCCCTCCCATAAGACAGCCAGCACACAGGCTGGGAGACAAGAACACTGCTGCCCTGGCCCTCTATTTCCCCTGTAAGCAACTGGTTGATTTGCAGGAAGTCAGGCTGAGATGACAGCATCTGAAGTAAAGAAACAACTTATTGCTTGTACTGTTTGACTGACTTTGCAGGCCTAAAGCTGGTAGTCTGAGCATCTATTTAGAGGATAACAATATGCAATATAGCAACTATGGGGGATTTCCTTCTGTCTTGTTTTTGAAATCCTATACTGTTTCCACTGTTTTGTTTGGTTCCATTTTATTGTTTTGTTTTATTCTCTTTAAAATAAAAAATAAATAAATAAAAACACCCTTGAGAAGTGAGGTCTGCAGGCAACCCACTTTCCAGACCCTCTTGTGTCTCTCTTAGAAGCTTTCTCTCAATAAATTCTTTCTATTCTTAAAAAAAATAATTACACTTACGATAATTGTCAATGCTAACTACATGCAAAGACTGAATTTTATCTTACAAAGGAAGTTTAAAAATTATACGAACCTTCTCAGATTTCATTTATACAGAAGAACTTAGACACAGATGCCACCTTTCCAAAATGACGCCTAAGTCAGATAACATTATTATCTCTTGATCCAAGTAATTGTGAGGTGTTTCCAACTAGTTCACTGTTCAATTTGATTTTCATCCACTTACTCTATAACTATGTTTAAGTATTTATCATCTGTAAGGAATGCTTTTGTATGGACATTTTTATTCAAGTACTACACCTTCAAAATTAATTTCATAGTTGCTACAATTTTGCGATTTGTAAATATGGTCTGAAAAAATACCTATTTTTTCATTCTGAAATGTTTACAACTAAAAAAACAAAAAAGCTGTAAAAAGCACAGAGACAATAAAACCTATGCCTAGAGAAAAGCTTTCAACCACTGTAAGTGCATAGAAAGAATGCTTTAAAATACCAATCTGGTGTTCTTATACTAAAAAGAATAGTTCAGGGGCATGCTGCAGCATTGTACGTTGGTGTTTATTTATTTATTAGTATAGATATTGAGTGAATATTTACCATAACAAAATATTGCATTACTATTGTGAAAATAATTTTACTGAAGTCAGTGAAATGTGGCACATATTTTTAAAAAGATACATAGTCTAAAGGATGGGCATAAAGTAATTTTTATTTGTAAATGTCTGAAAGAACTTAGGTACAGTTTTTCTTAAGGCTGATGAGTATCAAAATGAATTTAGTAATTTCAGTATGGACGGTGGTACTTTACACATGAAAGAATAATCATGACCTAGTATTACTCATGTTTTCTACTGAATTTAGTAGATTTTGGCACAAACATAAAAATGTATGCCATTTTACCCAGAAAGCCATTGCCACGGATGTAGCTTTTATTGTATGTTCACCTTCAGTGTACCTGTACTGCTTAACACAAAAATTCTTCTACAATTCATACAGACATTTTTATGATATTTGTCAGGCTTGTTCCTTTTACTATCCAGAGAAAAATATCAAAATTACTAGAATCTGAAACAAATATTCAAACTGGTTTTTTAAACTGAAAAAAATACTTAGCCTTTTGATTTATTACAAGGTAAATCCAATGAAATCTCTAGGTATCCCTGGATCAGACACATTATAAAAAGTCTAGTTATCGTATTGTAGCAGTACTAGTTTGCTGCTCGAGGCATAAAATAGAAACAGCCATGCTATTATATTTGACCCAAAATCACAGAAAATAGTATTAGTGGGTGGTTACATATTTGTGTTGGAGGGTGGCAAATATGTTTATAAAACTAAATTTAAAATTCCCTTGGAATTGAATTATATAGAAAGTACAGCTTATTTAGCAGTTCATAACAGGCCCTGACAAAGGTTCAGATTCTCTTTCCTGTGTGGCTTTCCAATGGAAGAAAAATCTTATTAATGAAGTAACTATTTGCAATGCTAATGTCATGAAGAGGAAGGAAAAGGGAAAGGAGAAGAATGGAAAGGGAAAGGGAGAAAACAAAAAGCAAGTGGAAAGCTGGTTGAAAGAGCATCTTTTTTTTCCACAGCAACTGATGTCTTATACTTCAGACTTAAGTACTTGTCTCTTTTATGCTGAGCTATGACAAGAGTGCAATAAAATTAAAATGTCAAGACACCATCACCCGTCCTCCTCGGTGAAGCCAAAGAGGATAGGTAACTTCTGTCAGAATCTACTCAGTGAAACTACCATGATCCCTTGATTCAACACCCATTTTCCCCTGGTCCAAACTCTCCATTCCACTTAACCTTCACCCATTTTCTTCCCCCTTGTAGCACTTAGCATCCTTTACCAACAATCAGTCTTATCATTCACTTATTATGAATTTTTTTTATCTACTTTCTTCCAAAAGGATGAAAACAGCTTATGGGAAAAAATGTCAGTGTTGTTTGCTAATGAACTCCTGTACTCAGAACACAGCAGGTACTCTAAAATAACCTGGCAGTAGGTATTAAAAAAAAAAAATCAGGGGTGAACAGAATTGTGATTTATGCTCATAAATTAAGTCTGCATATAAATAAGATAGACCAAAGGCATAAAAAGCCAACTGTGAGTCTCATAAAGATAGTATTTGCTTCTTCTATACAAGGATTATAATTTTAAATCTATCATACATGCATAAATTTGATTATGACTTTCGGTTTTATAGTTATCTATATAAAATCCTCCAGAGCAGACTTAATTCCTACAAACCTTCAATCCAAGTTCAACGAAAGCAATGGAAATTTTAAGAGACAAGTTGACATTCACATTTAGTTTTGAGTGAGTACTTTCTTCTCTGCTTTATGTGGGAAACTTTGTGTTACACCATAATTCTATGGAAAAATGATGACAGTCTTATAAATGTCTATTTATTCAAACTACCTCTTCAGGTAGCATATAACATTCAGCACAAAGGAGGACAGAAAAGAATTCAATGTTTAAGTTAGAACTGCAAAATATACAGCAAGATTTATTGTCAGTTTCCTCTTATGCCTCATAACCAGACAGAACAAGTCACAAATTGTCTGGATATTCACAAGATGAATGTTTACTCTTGTTTTGGCTTAAGCCACAAGAAGTGTTTTAGTAGTGTTTTAACACCAAAGCTTTCTTCCTGCTCTTGCCCTCTACCCCACCCACATTATCTGACTTCATTGCTTTACTTTGAAAACAAATCAGGTTTCACCAAGACAAAACCTGTCATGTAGAAAAGCATACTATGTGCCTGACACTTAGTTTTAACACACTTTTTTAGAGACTATTTTAAATGAAGAAGGGCATTTAAGAGAAAATATCATGGATATCTTTCAGTGGCTAAAATGGGGCTTGTGATTAACATATTTACAAAATAAAGGGAAAATTAAGTACTCCTGACCAATGTTCCATGTCTTCTATTGCTATACTTTTGTCATGGTAACAACTCGGCTTTTATTTCTTGAACATTAGATTCAAGAATAAAAATCATGTAATATTTTGGTATTGTGTAGGAAGGGAACAGACAGCCCAGCAAGTGTGCAGAACCAGCCTGTGGGGGAACGGGAGGACAATGACCCAGGCCAGGGCTGCACAGGGGAGGTGAGCAGTGCTCTTCCCTGGTACCAGATCTACACTTCCACCAAATGGGGTGTTCACTGTGGAAACTAAAAGGATGGGTCCTAAATCAAAGAGGAAAAGGGAAATGAATAACACTTAAATCTACCTTGCACAGCCTTGATGTCACAGATTGAAAGTGTATTCCACAGTGAGGACGGAAAGAGCGTTCTGGTCTTTTACTACAAGGTTCTGAATCAGCTCCACAGCATAGCAGCTTTGGCATCTCAGACAACTTACTTCTTCCTGTGTTTTCATTTTTCCATCCATAAAATGATTATACAGAAGTATTTACTGGGGCCAGGGTTTGGGCTCAGTGGCTCAAGCACCTGCTTGGTAAGTGTGAGATTGTGAGTTCAATCCCAGGTACAAAAAAAAAAAAAAAAAAGTATTTACTGCAGTCATAGTGGGGACCACAGGCAACATTATATACATAGCCTTTAGCTAGTGTTAGAACATGTCACAGAGAAGGAGGAAAAGACCTTCTTGAGAAACAAATTATAACTCAAAAATTCTGGTAGAACTGTTGGAAAGCAAGGACTCAGGACCAGCAGAGGCTTGTGAAGTATTCCGACTAGACTGCAGCAGTAGAGAAAGCTGCTAAACAGTAAGAAGCCACACAAAGAGAGATTTTGGTTGCTACTGAAGTAATTCAATTAATTATTCACTCAAGGCCCAGAAAAATGAATGAGGAAACATGAGTGGGAAAGAGGACGTGGCAAAAGAAAGGTGACCCTACACTGCCTGTGCCCTTAATTAGTAGTCACTTTTGGAGCACCTGGAGGACAGTGCTCCTGTTGGAGATAAAGCAGGAATCTCCTCCGAGAATCAGGCCTTGGAAAATTAGGAACTGCAGTCAGGAGACAGAAAGAGCAGTGCCTGAAGTAGGGTTGAAAACACAGGTCCTAATTTATTTGCTCAAGGTTTTGGCCAATGAGTTGCTTGCTGATGGTGGATCTAGACAGCTAGTGTTCATGTACAGCAAAAACCCCAAATACTTCGGGTAATTCTGTGTTATCTGGCTGACAACCGAGTGTTTATTATTTTACCTCAAAATTCAGCTGGGATGATTCCTTCAGTCTTTGGTCCCAATGATCCTCTGAAACTCTGACTGGGAGACTTGAGAGCTGGGGTTCTACTGCACAAAATCCGAGGGGGCTGATTAATGTACAGCCATGACACCGGGCCAAACCGTGTCTACGAGAGGACATTGCTCTGGGGAGCCTGAGCAGCACTTTGGTGGGGAACATTCACTAGATCCCACAGTCCTACTTATAGAGACAAACTTTGGGTAGTGTACAAAAACAAACACCTGAGGATTCTGGAAAGTAAACAACAACAGCCAGAGTGTAGAAGGGATTCAAATGTGACAAGTTACTTCCAATGGGATGAATTTTCCCACTGCATTTCCCCCTCTCATCTTGGGCTTCACCCAGAGTAGGACAAGGCCCCATGTCTAAGTTGTGCAGTGGAGCAGTGGCCAGGGTATGGCTATTTGGTAGAACTCAGTCTCCACAGGTGTTCCCAAAGCCATGCATGAGTGTGATGAACCCCCAGTACCACCACAAAGGCCTTGAGAAATGAACTAAGATGCAATCCACCTCATGTGTCTCTGATGAGCCCAACAGCCACTTATCTGACAGATCCAAGTAGCCTCGCAGACACTGAAGAGTGACCTTAGAAATGCAGATTGACCTTAAGTTTCTTAGTGTATTGGGTGATATACTATGTACCCCCAAGTCCTCATATACTTTTGATGGGGCTGAGTCTGGTGCTTGTTATTGATTTGTTGTGTAGCACCGGGATTGGTGATGTGAGCACTGCACCCACCCAGGGGTGGAGCTGAGATACAGTGTAAGGGAAGGTGGGTCTTCCTCTTGCGCTTCCGCACTTCCGCCTTCTCTCTCACCAGCGCGCCTTGCTGCTTGTGGCCACCATGAGTGGCAGCCCCGCCACACCATGCTGCCTTGGAGCCAGCTAAGTATGGACTGAAACTCCTGAGAAACTGTAAGAAATAAACCTTTCCTTCCCTAATTTTGGGCGTCAGGTATTTTGTCTCGGCAACAAGCGAAAAGTAACTAAGACACCTAGTAAAAGAACGATCCCAGGTGAGGAAAGCCAGCGTACAATACTTCAGGAATTCACAGGTTGCCATGGTTTGTATCAAAAATGTTGCCATAAGACACATGTGTTCAGAGGTGGGGCTTTTAGCAGGTGATTAGATAAATGGGTGCTAACCTCATCCAAGAGTAATCCACTGATGAGGACATAGCTAAATGTGCTATTAGGAAGTAGGGCCCAGTTAGATGAAGTAGGCCACTGGGGACACTCCTGTAAGGATATATCCTTTCCATCTGGCTCTTCCCTCCTCACTCTGGTTCCCACCTTCTATGAGGTGAACAGACTTCCTCCCCCATGACCTTCTGTCATGATGTTGCTACCCTGGAGCCAGCTAACCATCCTGAGCAATGCAACCACTGAAACCATAAGCCAAAATAAAGTTTTTCTCCTTTAAGTTGTGCACATCAGGTATTTTTGTCACAGTAAAAGGTGTGGAAAGGTAATTAAAACAGAAAATTATGAGCAAAGAAGTAGAATTATTGGTATGACTATACCTGAACATGTGATTCAGAAGTCTTTGGAACCATTCTGTGGCAAGAGTTTGGAAGTTTGCAGAACAGGGTTGCAGAAGCCTTTGAAGGCTACAAGCAGAGCATGAAGAGCAATTCTGGTATAAGCTCAGAAGATAAGCATACTGATGGGTGTGGAGACTATAAAGACTATACTTACGAGGTTTTAGATGGCAAAAGGAACTCTATTAAAATTGGACTAGAGGCCATTTGAATCACATTCTGACAAAGAATTTATCCACATTTCGTCCATGTCCTGAGTCTTTGTGGAAGGTGAGCTTAAAGGTAAGGAACTGATCAATCTGGCAGAAGAAATTTCAAGGCAGTTCAGTGTTGAGGCTGTGGCATGAGTACTGCTAGCTGCTTTTACCCAGGTTGACAGTGAGAATTCACAATAAAAAATAGGTAAGAAATATTTGAAAAACTTCGTTTGGCCAGAAATGAAGCCTATGAAAAGTTAGGGCCAAAGAAAGTGAATGCTGAAGTGATTATTATCATTACAAAGTAGCCAAGTACTTGGCACTGGGACAAGAAGAAACCTTGAGGGCATTTCAGAAATCAGAAAGGGTTGAGTTAGTTCAGGTTCAAGGGTTCTTCATTTGAGAAGAAAATCCCTTAGCTTCCTGCTCAAGAAGGACCACCTGGGGAACTGGTTCCATGGGGTTCATTACACAATACTCAGACATCTAAGCATTCAGAGGCTGGTCCAAGGGGGCCAGCTACTTCTTGAGCTGGAGACAGACTTTGGCATCATCCATGCGATGCTGATTTTATAGGTAAATGAGATGCAAGAGTTGTAGTGTCATTGATAAGTTTCTACTCAAACTTCAAAGCAAGGTCTGTGAGGGTAAGCAGTATGTGACAGATTCACAGTCCCTGGCTGAAGTCCCTAAGAGCAATGTGTGAAGCTATGGGAGTGAAGTCAATGCTGCAGTGAAAACCCTAGGAAGCTAAACACACCAGAAACATGAAACATGGACTCTTTCCTGCCATGGAAAGCTGCAGACAGTGAACAGAGCTAGCCCAAGAAAGTTACCATGTGAAGTGCAAATGTCAAAACAATAGAGGCAGAGCTGCCCAAGGTCTTTGGAGCATGTACCCCAGATGTCAGACATGGAGCTACAGGATTCGATATTTGCCCTCTTGGCTTTCAATCCTGTTTTGGTCCTATGCCTGTCTTTTCCCTATTCTTCCCTTTGAGAATGGAAATGCTTACTTTGTGCCTGTATATCTTATTAGTATATAACTTGTTATCTGAGTTTTGCAGAGCTTTACGGGCTGAGAGTTTTCCTTGAATCTCTAAAGAGACGTTGATCTTGGACTTTTGAGAAATCCTAGAATTGCTGACATTTTAGCAACTCAGATGGATGGAATGCATTTTTCATAATGAAATGGACATGAGCCTTTAGAAGACAGAGTGGAACGATTTATACATGAAATGTCCCCCCAGAGTCTCATGAGTTCAGAGCTGGGGCTTTTGGAAGGTGATTTGATCACGGGGTACCAATCTCATCAACTGATGAATTCCGTGGTGAGTTCAGAGCTGAACGTGCTGTTAAGAAGTGGGCCTGATCAAAGGAATAGGTCCCTGGGGGTGTGGCTTTGGAGAAGAAGCAACTGAGAAAGGGAGAGACACTGTGGAGCTCAGAGCTATAAAGGGGAGGCACAGTAGGGACGATGGGCTGGGAGACAGATGGGAGATCTCAAGTAGCCCTATGAGGAAACACAACCACTGCGTTGTGTGAACCGTGAAATGCTTATACTGTCATTAACATGGCTACGCTGGAACTGGAAACTAGAACTGGAAGCACTGTGAGCCCTCCATAAACACAGACCACCATTGGGAGTAGTAGCGCATGCCTATAATCCCAGCACTCAGGAGGCTGAGGCAGGAGGATCTCTGTGAGTTGACACCAGCCTGGACTACAGAGCAAGACCCTGTCTGAAAAAAATCAAACCAACCAAACAAACAAATCAAGAGAAATATTCTTCTAGGTGTGATTTGGGGAGGCTCAGTACACATGGATAAGATATGAACACCGCTGAAAACGGAGGCTTTGATTTTCCTCTGAAGGGTATGAATACGTATTTCTAAACTATGCAAACAATTCTGGTATCTGACAAGGCTAATAATCACTTCCAGCGCTGTGAGATGTGAAAAACACCTCGCCTCCCACCAGCCACTCACCATCTATTTGAACTCATGTAGTTCCAAAGGGTTTTTCCTCACTGAGTTGGGGTAAATCCTTAGTTTTTTCCATTTATTCTCACCCCCGTAACTGTCATCTTGAGTTCACAAAGGCACAATTAACAAGAGACACTGTGCTCCTCTATTTCAAAGCTTTTCTGAAATCACTGGCTTGGATCCTGAAAGCTGACATACCTCTCAGCACATTTCTAAGGAACCTCAGTGAGGGTAAGGCAGAGTATCATGAGGTTGTGTCCTCCCACATCTATAAAGGCTGGACAAGGCAAGTGTTAGAATGTTACTGCAGGAGAAACCAATGTTTGGGGAAATAGCTACATACATTTATTAACTACTTTAAAGCAGTTTTTGTTAACTGACTCTCCAGCTTGAAATAAATATCCTTGAAGTCTGCCATAACTATTTTGCCAAAAGTCCAAATGCACTGGAAGTTTATACCACACCTACTGCCTCAAAATCAATTGAAAAAACTTGCATTGTATTAAAAAATACTCATGTCCTTTAGTTGCCCTGCTATGGTTCATGCATGGCAGTGATGTTTGCCAACCCTTTCCAACAGAGGGCCCACCAATGTGCCAAGACCATTTTTCCCAGGCATCTCAAAAGTCTCTAAATGATACATAAGCACAGAAGACTAAAGATTTCGTTTTAGACACTATGCAAAGTGTGTTCAAGGTGAGGGAATTTGCAGTTTCAATTATTGTGCACTTTGGAGTTAAAGTCTATCTCACATATTTCCTCATAATTCTATACAAAAGTACACTTACCAACCAAGACTACGAGTCTGTATTTCTCATTAGTTTGTCGCCGATACGGTGTCACTTCTTCATATGTGGGAACATCAGCAGTATCATATTGATCACTCTTCTTGCATTCATACATAGATTTATTTGTTTTTTTATCTTTTCTGCTAAGACGGAAACTTCTTCTAAAACCAGCTGCAAATAAAAAAAATATATACTTTTAGTAATAACTAAAATAGAAAACATCCCAGTGCTCTGGGTTCAATCCCCAGTACCACAAAAACCAAGCCAAACTAAACCAAAGCAAAACCCCTCAAAGTTGGGTTAGTTTTTATCCATCACAGTACTGTCACAAGTATATTTAATAATAGAAAACATACTATGCAATTTCAAAAAACAGTAATTTAGACAATTGTCCAACTTTTATCCAATTATACTAATATTAATTTTATTTGGTTCTAAATCATAAAGAGCTCTTTTCACAAATGAATAGAATAACTGTAAAACAAAGCAAAATAAGCAAGAAATCAGAGAGATAATTTATCTTGGGATGACTAGTGAACACATTTGCTAAGAGAAAGTTTAAAACACCATAAAAGCATTTAAACTATAAATGACAAACTTTCCCATTGTAATTGCTAAAACATTTTATATTTTAAGTGTAACCTAACAACATACCTGTAGCACAGACAGCATCTATTGTTAAATAAAAAAGAAAATCAAGTTAGGGAAAGCATGGAGTTAAAGGTGCCTGAGTGGGGTCCGGACCAGTCACCCAACTTTCACGGGACTTCTGGGTGGCATAAACGACAGCACCTCGAAGGAAATTCTAAGCTTTCATAATTTCAAAAATGAGCTTCAGGGTATGGGCTCAACTGTGTACTCTTATCAATGGCTCCTATGATGTTTTACTAAAATAATGTTTAACTAAATAAACACCACAGCTACTTAAAAGTGCCTGCACCAGCTGACAGCTATCATTTCACATGTGGGCTTAAGAGTTTAGGCTGACCTTCCTTTTCTCAGTCAATTCCCATTTCATTCGACCTGTTCGTCATGCTGTTGAACTGTTCTGGTTTTATTCCCTTTCTTGATAAGTGATGATTTCCCCCACCATCCAGCATTTCAGTAACATGTGCCTCTAGTGCTCTATCTAACTAACCCTGACCCTCGCCCCAAATCCAGACTCGAAGGAGAGGAAACCATTTGTTGATTAAAACACTGTATATCTTCTACATCAGAAACACAGTACGAAATAAAATGCATGTATACTTTTAAATATATACAAATATATTCTCTTTATAATGCATATTGATCAAATTGAATCAATAAATTTTTTAAACACAGCATTTTTTTAACAAAATGCAAATTTGAAATAACTGGCCAGTTGAATTATAGGAAATATTAAAGAAGTAAATAATTATTACCATTGTGTTTAAGAAACTAAAAGATTAAAAATAAAGGATTATCAAAGAGTACATATGGACTTGTGTGATTCATCTTGTGGGTTCAGAGTTCAGTAAGAATCAGTCAAGACATGAAGAAGGGAGTGAAGAGTACACCTGGGTATTTTTGTGACCCACCCCCGACAAGAGCCAGTCTAACTGAAGGAGATCATTGATTACTTGAAGGATTTGAAAGGAGGAACAGTCACTATGAAGCTCGGTTGCAGAGGTAAAGAGAGGAAAAATACAACCAGTCACGAAGCCCGCTAGCATCTCCCAAAAGAGATGGGATTTGAGGGAAGCAAAAAGTGAGATGTTCACTGGAGATGGACAAGGACACGTGAAGTCTAAACTCCCACCTGCAGAGAGAACGTAGCCTCCTGCGTAAAGGGCCAGAGGGAAAGCTGCCTGTTACTCTGTTCTTCCTGCTTCCTGGAATTTTGGGAAAGATTTGTGAGAACCCAGAAAAAGGATCCCTGCCATGGCGCAGTCTCCACACAGCGTACAGAAAGGGCCCAGATGTTTGCAACTCACAGGCCCCTTGCACACATAGGCACAGCACTTCGCAAGCAAGGATCTTGTCCCAGTGATCCAGTCCACCCGCTCCTCCATCCTTGACTCTGTCACCCAGACTGCGCTCCAGAATAACAGCACTTGTGATTTGGCACAAAAATGACACAGTAGCTATTTCAACCAGAAAGCCTGACTGCCAGGGTTTCACGGTGCTCTAATCTGGGGTTCCCAGGGCTCTCGCCTCCTGGGAGGCAATTACAGGATAAGCAGGTAGAACAATAAATACCTTCACAATTACTAGGATTTTCCTTTAGTTACTACAAAGTGTTGGCACCAGAAGTGGATATAACTAGAATATAAATGCCTCATCCAAAGCAAATACAGTGGAAAACTTTCTAATCAGCTAATTACAGCTAAAACTTGAATTTTAGAGTGCTTACTTACTTGAGTTTTTATGATTTGCTGAAGTTTTTACTTTCATCATAAACAGGAGAGTGTGGAGAAAAGGGAGAAGGTAGTCAGATTTCTAAAGTGAGGTTGTAGGAATGTCAAACAATGGGGACCAGCCTGGGGCAGTGGCACATATGTGTAATCCCAGCTCCTCGGAAGGCTGAAGCAAGAAGATCCCAAGTTGCAAATCACTCTAGAAAACTTTGTGACGTGGTCTCAAAATAAAAAATGGAAAGTGCTGAGGCTATAGCTTGATCTCTTGCCTAGAATGTATGAGGCCCTGGGGTTCCATTCCTGACAGAGAAAAAGGAGTGAGGAGGGGAGGGGAGGAGAGGGCAGGTGGGCAAAGAAGGGAGTAGGTGCTAGATGAAAGTCTACTGAATTGAAGTCATTAAAAAGGGCAGTGACAAAACCCCAGTATCATTTCTGTTCCACCTTTTTCATATAACTGTCAACAAAGCTGCATGACACACTTCACATTTTCACTGGAGCTTACATTCAAAGGGGCAGAACAAAGGAAAAACACTGCATTCATGATCCTTGGAGCTGGGACTGCCAGACACAGGTCGCTGGTGACCATCACTCTTGCACTCAGGTTTTCGGCAGTGACCACCAATCATGTGGAATACACACAGGTGATGAAGCCTGGATCAGCATTCTCACTCTACAAAACAAAGGAGCTAGAGAGGCAAGGGCCAGGGAGCAAGGGGCAGGAAGGCAGACGCAGGCCAGCAATGGGTTCTGTTGCTGATGCACCAGCTGCACACCCTAGGGGAATTTCAGAGAACTCCTCTAAGCTTCATGTTCTCTAAACTACAGATCATGGCATCTGCCTACAAGGGTAGTTAAGGATGAAGCCATTCATGCAAGCATCTTCATTACGTCTCCAACTACTTGAAAGAACCTCAAGGCCTTCCCAGTATTCCTGTAACACAGATGCCAGCAGGAAAGGGAAAACTACACGCAAAGGCTCATCAATTAGTTTTAAATTGAATACTACCATAAGAGGCAAAACATTAATATCAAATCAAGATTTAAATACGTTCACTGGAGTTGGGGTTGTAAGCCCTGCTTAGTATGCACAAGGCCCTGGGTCCAGTCCCTAGCCTCACAATCAATTCATCAACTGATAAATCATATAAGCTATCTAAACTACTCTATTTAGGTAGGCATTTTAGAGAAATACAACAGAAAAGTTTAGTAGGTATTAATCATTCCTCTCTTTTTAGAATCTCTTTTCAGGAAAATGTGTTACTTTTGTTACCATACTTAAAGAGCTTCATTCCCTTCTACCATCCTTACTTTGATCTTTCACTTTCTACCCTGCTTCATATACATACAGAAGTTCCACTTTTTACATACCTGTGTCTTATATGTACATCTATACACACACCTCTGCATATACACATTCATATATACACACACATACACACTCAGAGTAAGAAAACAAGAAAGAAAAGGGCCCAGCCCACAACAACCAGAAACATGGCCAGAACAAAAGATGTAACAAAAGATACAATATCCACTCTCCTCTTTTATGATTATTTTTCAGACCAAAAAAAAAAAAAGGTCATTTTGCTAGAATCTGTTCTCCCACATAGTCAAAGGAGATGGCTTCCTTGACGTACCCCTCTCGGCAGTTCAGTGCCTATAATTTTCAACCTTCAGTAAGAGAACGAGTGATACGTTAGTACACACTGGTTAAGTCTACATGTAAAGGAGACAGAGTTCTGCGCCAGGAAATGGGGTTAAACATTTCTTGCCTTCCAATCTTGATTCTCTTACTTGAAGGGAACCCTCAAATTCAAAGTAAATAGCCTTTTCAGATACATGTGAATAAATATGCTAGTCTATTTAATTTCAGATCATTTTCAGTGCACCAGTCTTAACAAGAACTGGCATTTAAAAAAGAAGGGAAAAGGAAGACTGACAAAGAATTAGGGTAAGGGAACAGTTATAGACAAACTGTATTTTTCCTCACATTTCACATTTCTACAATTTATAATTGGCTCGACATTTTTATGCACAGACGCACCCACTCTAACTTGGAGTTCACCCACAGCAGCAGCAGATTTGTGCTTTTGAAACGGACAGCACGCTTACTTTATTACAAAAGGAAAGTGACTTCAGAACAAGACTGCAGCCACAGGTCAGCCCCTAATCACAAGGAGACGTTGCTTATCTAATATTTGCCAGCAGATAAATTCATGACTTGCCAATTTATCATTCAACTTTATAGCTTTGTTTAAAATGAAAAAATATTAACATTTAAACTACTTAATATTTGAAACACCCCAACAGGTATTCCAGTACATAGCTGCACATGCCACCGATGATTTCATGAGGGCAAATTGCTGGAATTAGCCAGATCTCATCTAAATGTTCCCCACGCTGGCTAACAGCAGTGTCCATTTCCCCAGCAATATTCCCGATTCCCCATTATTTTGCAAAAAAAGCACTAATCACTCCTTTTAAAGTCTGCAGTGACTTGACAAGTAAAACATCGTACACCATGGTTATTTTAACTGGAAGTAAACTGAACATTTTCAAGTTTATTCTTTGTATTTCTTCTATAAACTGTTGGAGATTATATTTGCTCATGTTTTCATTAGGGCCTTTATAAATACATACACACACATATATTTTAATGAGCTCATAAGTTCTTTCACCTAAGATTTTCAATATTCTTCTTAACTAATCATTAAGAAATTTAAAATGGTTGTGTGCTTGAATCTGTAAATTTCTTTCCTTTTGACTGTTTCCACTGTTTTAATGACGTTCCTATTCTTAGGTCTGATAAATATTCGGCTATATTTTCTTAAGCTTTAAAAAAAATGAGTTGCATGGCTTTACACTTAGATTTTTTATCCCATCTGGTATTACTCAAATATAATCATGAGATCAAGCCTGTGAAGTGTGGCTGAAACTTTATATTTTTTCTAAATAATTAACCAGGGATCTCCAAAATGCTACATAATCCTTTTACCACGTTATATTGATATTTACATTGCGTTGTGGTATCAGACTGTTACTCATGACAGAAAAAGGTGACTTTGGCCTGAGTTTACTTAACTTATTCTCTTACTAACAATATCAATACTAAACAGTAGAATAAGTGGTGGTAGCAGCTGATATTTGTTGAGAACTCACCAGATGGATAGGCACTTCTCAAAGCACTTTGTCTGGGTTAATTTACTCAGTTCTCACGGAAACCCTATGAGGTATGGAAATACAACCCATGTGTGTAAGTGAATCCTTTGGAACAATTAAAGCAATGGTCAAAAATTTGGTTTAGGTATTAAATGATGAAACAAAGTCAAGAACAAAGTTTGAAATGTTACCCTGTACTTATAGAGGAATAATAGAAAAAAATAATGAGCCCTCTTTTTATGATTTATTGGGAAAAATTAATAAATAGGGGCAGAGTTTTATTTTAGGGATTAAAAAACATCAACTGTTCCTCGGGTAGGACATGATTTTTCAATGTAATTAAATACATGTTCATACCCATGTATTCAGGTGATAAGTAAAATACAAAAATACACAAGACAGCACCACTAGCTCAAGAAACTCCCAACATACGATGAAACGAAACTTAGTCTCCAATACTTGCAATGTAAGGTTTTTTCCACACTGTTCCTCTTAGCACTGTGATGGTCAGAGTTTTTACAAGTATCACCATATTTGACTCACTACGACATTTTTCTCAAATGAAAAACTGATCAAGTAGTTATAATTTGGCCTTTTTCAAAATTAACCCATGGCACTGCATTTATATAACACATTCGTAAAGAAAGCATTATTTTAATGTTTATATATGCAAATGAAGACTCATCTGTTACTAAAGTAAGCTTTGATGTTGTACAGAAATTCTTACCCTATTGTTTCAAATGTAAGCAATGTTTAAACAGCAAAAAGTAAAAACTTGGAAGAAACCAAAATATGAAAAAGTATGGAAACACAATGAAATTGTGAAACACCTCCAAAGGAAGGGGCTCAAAGCCATCAAAATTAAAATCGCAAACTATAGCAAGCACCACAGAAATGTACTTGGTATAACAAAAGTAGTACAAACTGGCTAGGACACAATAATCATATACTCTAAGTTCTACTCTTTAGTAATATAAAAACTGGCATGATACAGAAATACAGAAGAAAATACATTTTAAAACACAATGATTGTTTTACATAGAGAAGGCTTTGGAAAATAATTCTAATTTTTTTTCAAAATTTCTGTAATGTTATATAATTTTATAATTTGAAAAAGAAAAGACAAAGAGCTCATAATATATGAAAAACCAAACAAATGAAATACAAAATTGCTAGATGTGTTTGTGTAGTTGTGTCAAAATACACTACAAAATACATTTGATTATATCTCAAAGGCAGGTTCCAGTTACCCGTGTTTTGAAGTGAACACAGTAATACACCAAAATTTGATGTTCTTAATAGTTAGGAACAATCACTAAACGCAAGTGTTAAAAAAAAGAAAAGTTAAAATAATGGAAAACGATAACAAAGTGAAAATGCAGTGAAAGAACTTATGATGAGGGAAGACAGAACACACAAATAATATTTAGTTTTGAAAACAAAACCAAATGCATATAACTGATGGGAAATCTCTTTTAAAATCACAAACTGTCATCTTCTTTGGCTTCCACAAGTAAGTAACTTCAGTGTAAGTTTATCAAATAAATATTTACAATTTTAGTGATTCAACTTTTCACAGAATTGTGCCCTTTAAAATGTCATTTTACTAAAAAGACATAATCATTTTATGAATAAACATGCCCATTATCTCAAAAGTACTCAAACAGAGCCAATGTAACTTACAACCCACACTGTCAGAAATCCCATGTGTGAACAGGGAAGAGAAGGCTTTGGCTTTTGGCTAACTCAAAGAAAATACATACTAAAAGATTACGTTAACACCTGCAATTTTTCAAATGGGGCAGTTTCGATCTTTGATTACACTTTTTTTTACATACCACTGTGCTCTAACACCATCATAGATTATTTCTAATGTTTACATAAGCTTTTAATATGTTTAAATTTTATAGATATTTATAGCATAAGAAAAAGTCTTAGTCAAATTTTTTTGAATCTTAAAAGACAAAATAGGTTATCAGTCCTTCAAAACTCAAGAGATTTACTGAAGGACCTGTGCTAATTTTTAAAGTTTTAAAGAAATGTTTTCATTTGACTCAAACACAGTCAAGAAAATAATAACACTGCTTACTTTCTTAAAGGGAGATAAAAACAAACATTTAAACTGATTTTTCTTATCTTAAATATACTAAAATGTGGATGTTATTATTGTTTTTTAAATTGTGAGTACTGCCAAAGATACTGCATGAAAATTATTTTTTTGCATCACTAAATATCAGAACAATCTGACCAAGGAAACAGTTAACTGATTCAAGTAGTAACTTAATTACAAGAAAGAGAAAGTTTTACTGTAAAGGGACTTCTTAGGAAACAATAAAAAAGAAAACCCACATAGACATTAATAAAAACTAAGCATGGAAATTATTATATAATGTCGGGTTCTAGAAAACAAAACAGTGAACATTTCCATTAATATAAATTTTTAGTATAATGATAGTGCTTTGAAACGGTGCAGATCATCAAGGATGCATAAAAACTATGTAGTGATAAGCTTTTAATGTGAAATTATTATTGAAATAATGCCCCATTAGGTGCCCAGTCATAAAAGTGTCCCCCAAATAAAGAAGCAAAATTAAGAACATCCTGAAGTGACAAGTAAAAAATTCTGGAAGTAGGTTTAAAATGAGAAATAGGAAACTACAAAAATCAATGGTATTTGAAAGGCCTAGATTGATCAGCTTCTATATTCATCTTATAAAATGATGTTAGAAAAAAATCACTAAAAATGAACATTATCATGAATTAAACTAATAAACTATACACATGCTAATCTGTATAGAAAAAGGGAAAAGATTTTTGAATAAATTAATAGGAAATTCATCTCTGGAATTTTATAGGTCCCAAGTTGTTCTCAGTAAAATGTAAAGAAATGTTCAGGTGCCATAAATACCCTTGAATCTTTCAGCTCATCTCATGCCAAAAATAGAAATAGAAAATCAAAGTTTCCATAATGAAAACATGAAAGCTAATATATCAATCTGTAACTTCCAAGGGAAAAATTATTCATATCTCAAAAAAGTTTTCTTGATACCAATGACATTTTATTGTTTTTACAACTTATTTTTAAAGAACAGCAGTTAAGAAAGAAAGGAGTTCTTACACTTTCAAAATTATAAGAAAATACAATATGTACACATAAAATGTATATAAAAATATAGTTCTCAACAGAAGAGAAGACTGTACTTAAAATTTTAATATTTTTTTGAAATGAGTCCATTCCTGCAACCTCCACGCAGGAACAGTTTGTCAGAAAAAATAAAATAAAATTTCCAAGTAATATTGCATACATGTTGAGAATATGCAGAGTTCTTTCTGTTCAAGAAAGAACCTGTACCATTTCTGAAAGAATGCGTCTAAATGTTTTCTTCATAAACGTTTTCTTTATTGAGTAATATAATATTAAGGCAGTATATTTAGACAGCAGAGTTTACCTAACATTCTTTAATAAAATAAATATTGGGGCAAAGGGGAAAATTTACTAGATTTATACAATCAGCAGTGTAACTTGTTGAAGATCAAGGGTGCTTCAACATAGGAAAGGGAGCAGAAAAAAGAAGAATAAGGAAAAATGCATAGAAGTAGAGGTGTGTAAATACTACTATTTAAAAAAAAATAACAGCAAAGAGGCAGTTTTTTTTAACGTTATGCTAAACACTAAGTAGAAAGAAATGTCTCAGCATCTATAATTCCCCAAACTAATCTTGTTTTAAAACATTGCATGAAATACTCCAGTAAGCATAGAAATGGAGAAAAAAATTTTTAAGGAATTCATCTCCAAGGGACTGTACACTAGAAAAAATGCTTGATAAGCAGGCCTTTTAAAATAAGGAATTTTTCTATAATGAATAAACAAATGAAAGCCATTGGTAATTTTTATCAATGTTTTAAAAAATAACTCTTTACATGGAATATTTTGTACTGCAGTAAGAAAAAGGAAGAGAATCTTTAAAGTTCACTATGCCACTATTGAGAGGCAATTATACTTTGGAAGCTAAACACATACGAACACAAAAAAAATACACTAAATTCTATCCCTCTCACCAGAGCTGAATAAAAACTTCAAAAGTTTATAGGAGGACATGAATTAATCCTAATAATATATATGCATATGTGGAGTATATACATTTAAACTATTTATGAATGATAATAATCTGTATAGTTAGTTCCTAATGTACAGGGATTCAACTTTTAAAAGTGTAATTTCCTACAATTCACATTTACAGTATATTATTTACCTTCATGTCATTACACAATTTTATTCAATCTACACACAATTTCTATTGCCCCATCACTGAAGCTTTTTCTTTCTTCCAGTAAAACAAACTTTCCTTATTAATAAATATGTTGATTTCTAAGAAATAAGCCATGTAAGCCAGTTATGATGGTCCCTGCCTGCAGTCCTATCTACTGAGGAAGCTGAGACAAGAGGATTTCAAGTCCAGAGTACCCTAGCAAGACCCTGTTTCAAAATAAAAATGAAAATGGGCCTTACTACTCTGTTATAAGGAAAGATAAATTTGAGTCATTTGTAGAAAAATGGACACACCTAAAAACCATAATGTTAAGTGAGAAAATCAGGCACACATGCCTAAATAGTACATTTCTCTTATATGAGAAACCTAAAGTATAAGTAAATAGCAAATAAAAAAAAAAAAAGACAAAAAGAAACAGGAAGAAAGATCTCTTGCAAACGGGAAGGGGACCAAGTGATGGAGGGTGAAGGAGGAAGAAGATGAGGTAAAAAGGATTAAAATGTTGGGGGCCGGGGTTTAGCTCATCGGCACAAACACCTGCCTGGCAAGCGTGAGGTCATGAGTTCGATCCCTAGTACAAAAAAAAAAAAAAAACAGAAGAATTAAAATGTCATGTACATGCACCAACTACCCACAATGAATGTAGTCATTATGTATTGTAAATAATGTACTAATTTAAAAAAACTGAGCTAGGGATGTAACACAGTAATAAACTGCCCTTAAGTTCAATTCCTAGAAGAGACAGAGAGAAAGAGAGAGACAGAGAGAGAAAGAATGAGAACACTATGTTACACATCAGTAAGAAGCAATGTAATTCAATGAAACCTTATGAAATACGGTTTTTTGTTGGTTTTTTTTTTTGTTTTTTTTGTTTTTTTCCTGGCACCGGGGATTGAACTCACAACCTCACGCCTGTCAGACAGGTGCTTAAGTCGCTGAGCCAAACTCCCGGCCCTGGTTTTTTTGAGGCAGGGTCACACTATGTAGCTCAGGCCGGCCTTGCGCTCGCATTGTAGCCCAAGCCGGCCTGAAACTCACAATGCTCCACCTACCTCAGCCTCCCGAGTGCTGGGATTAAAGGCATGCGCCACCACGCCCGGCTCTAAAATACGGTTTAAAGTTTAATTCTACTAAAAATTGATAGTCAAATCATGAAGAATCATAACTTCTTCCAAAAGTGTCAACTTAAATAATTTTGACATGGAATTCATTTTTCAAAATGTAAGCTCATCAGATTAAGGGTTACCTATAGATGCTACTTTGTGCTTGATTTAATGCACTTCTAAGAAAGTAAAAATAACCAAAATCTCTTCACTGAACTGCTGACTTTATTAGAACCACGGTGGTCATGGCTCTACAAGTAGATCTTGGCAGATGTACTTTTGATTCAAGGATATTTTTCTGCAAGATAGATCACTTCTATTTTTCTTTGTTCAGTGAAATCAGAAGATACAGGGATGGAAGTGGGTAACAGGCAAAGAAAAAAATCTTAAAATAAGCCACAGCTTCAAAAAGGCATGTAAGTAATCGTTGGAAAAGACTTCACAATCATGCCAAATTTCTAGGAGCTTCTTGGTTGTTTCCAGAGCCATCCTAGGACCTGATAAACCTGACATGAGCTGAGGATGGACAGAGACCCATCCTGTGTGCAGGGATGTTCTTTAAACTAATGGTACTACATGGATCTGGGAGGTGAAGATCTACTGGGACTTCACGGATCCTGAAACATGGATCCTTTATAAAATGTTACTTATTCCACCTTGATTTATATCATTTAAATCACTTCTTTTAGTGAAATATTCAATGTGAAAAATATCGAAATCACCAAAGGGATATTTTTTTTCTTCAGTGCAATAATTGCCACAGGCATATTTAAAGTATTTTAGGAGAAAAGTGATGGTTACTTTTATGTGTCAAGTCGATTGGCTCACAGTACCCGGATAGTTGGTCAACATTATTCTGAATGCTTCTATTTCCTGATTGAGAATAACATCTAAATAGGCAGACTGTAAGCAAAGCAGATAACTGTCCCTAATGAACTTCATCCCATCAGTTGAAGGCCTTCATAGAACAAAGACTGACCTCCTCTGTGATCACAAGGAATTTTACCCAAGGATTGCATTTAGATAGTCTCTATCACTTTGGGGAAGTGCTCTTTTGTCTTAGTTTATTAACATTTATCATGAAGTGGTACTGGATTTTGGCCAATGCATTTCAACCCAGCCAAGCTACCAAAACTGCTCATCAGGTTCACCAATAACTTCCATATTGCTAAACTCATCATCAGTTCTTATTTCTCATCTTATTGTCAGCAGCATCAATCATTCCTCCTTGAAACTTTACCTTAACTTGGCCCCATAAAATATTCCTAGTTTCCCTCTTAGTTAACTAGGGGCTTTTTTCTCACCTGTATTCACTCTCCTGGTGATCCCACCCAGATTCATGGCTTAAAAAAAAAAAAAAGAAAGAAAAAAGAAAAAAATGTATTTGTGCATATCAATTTTACAAAACACTGGGTTTCAATGTGATCTTTTCATTCATGCATGTTTTGATTGCATCATCCTTCACTGTCCTCCCTTACACCTCACTCCCTCATTCCCTTATTCTTGTCTAATGATAGTCTCCCTTCTACTTTCATGTTTTGTTTTTGTTTTTTTTAAGATTCCACTTATTAGGGAAAACATGGAATGCTTGCCTTTCTTGAGTCTGGCTCATTTCTTTTAATCTGATAACCTCCAGGTCCATGGCTTTAAATAGGCTCTGATTTCACAATTTTCAAATAAATTGACATGCCTAGCAAAATGCCTGCCCAAATTCTATCTGGGTATCTTCAATGTGGTGTATTCCAAATAGAAAATCTGCACTGTTCTCACCTTACCCCACTCTTCTGCAAATCCATCCCAGTCCAACAAATAGAAACTCTATTCTTAAAATTACTAAGTCTCCCAAACCTATACTTTTTCTTGACAGTCCAATGTGTGTAGAAATCTTCACTGTCCTATATTTGAAATATACTCCAAATCTGACATTTTGTCATTACTTCTATTCATGTCCCAATTCAAACCACAATCATTTCTTGCCTGGTTTCCTACACTGTCCCTTCCCTTTCTCTGTCCATTCTCAATAGATCGGCCAGCATGACCCCTGGTCATGGAAGTCAGTCATGTTATTACCTGGCTTAGAAGTCTTTAATGATTTCCTGTCTTACACTGAGTAAAAGCAGAAGTAACTGGCCCCCCTCACCATAACCAATCTGTGACTCCACAACCTGGGTTCCCTTCATGCTCCCTCCTGTTCACTCCTCTCTGGACTCACAGTCTTGCTGACCCTCAGGTGCAGCGAGCATCCTGTCTGAGAATCTGAACACGACTCTCCCACTATGTGGGATGCTTATTCCCCACAAAGCTCCCTTCACATCTTTCTCACTCATGACCCTCTCAGGAAGGCCTTCTTCAATTACCCTGTTAAATATGAGAGCTTTCTCATTACTTCATTTCTGCGTTATTTTTCTTCTTAGCACTTATTACCATCTAACAAATTACGTCACTCACTTAGTTGTTAATTTTTACTCCAAGTTAATGGGTCACATCATTCATAATCTAGAAGAATATATAATTAATTTAGTGACTCACCCCGATTCCCAATGGATTAAACAACTTATTCATTTACCCACCTCTATTTATTTCTAACTGCCCCAACTGTCAAGATGGAAGTGCTAGGAAAGAACAGTTCTTACTTTGATCTCTGTTGAAACTCCAATGCCCAGTATCTAAAATATAATAGGCACTGCACACAATAAAAGTCTTTTTTTAAATGCTACAATAGTATTATCAAAAAGTTAAATTCTTCAAATATCAGAAGAACCTGCTAACCAGAGCTAGCGGGGTTATCTCATGAGGAAGAATGTGGTACCTGAGAGGAAGAAAGTAGGGGTTTCTGTCTTGGGTTTCCAGACTTGCAATGCGATTTGATTCTTCAAGTAACTTACTAAATAAAGCTATATGAAACTGTCAACATACACCAACAAAACAGCAATTTCACATGCAGCAAACTAATGCATATAGTACTTTCATAAAATATAAATTTAAAATTATTTTTAATAATTTTTGTGTGAGAAATAAACTTTGAAGACAAAAAGCCAATAATCTACATATTTGGCTATTTTAAAAAGTTAAGTATCTATCTGTTGCAAAATTTGACACAGGAAAAGGTAAAACACAACCAAAAGATCAGAAAAAAAAAAACAACGCAGGCAATAGAAAAAGAGTTAATACTCGTAACACAGAAGAGGTACGACCAATCAACTGTGGACTGATAACCCAACAGAAAAACGGGGCACAAGTATGATTATTCAAGGAGAAAAAGGAAGAAAAACTACTAAACAGTCACAGTATTGCACTAAGTCATAGCATATTTGGAGGTATTTGTTATATACATACTTTTACCATAAAACAGGTCTGTCACTTACATTAGTGTGTTATTTCTTTTAAAACACATGCAATCTACAGGCACTGTGGTGATTTGGCTTTTGGGGTGAAAAACAGGATTCTAAAAGATAGTCAACTGACTCTATTTATAACAAAATATCTCTTTAACAAAGTAAGATAAAACCAAGAAACTATGCTCAAACTTGCTTATTCTACAAAAGAATCTGCGGTCATAGGCTAAAGTGCTTCCTTAAAGGAAGAAATTTTTATCAGAACCACTATACTGCAGTGTAGACCCACAGTGCCCTACACAGTACACTACTGAGAAATGCGAACAACATTAAGAAGAGGGCCCTAGTGGGCGAAACTTAGGTCATCTAGGGTGTGTCCTAGAAAGGGACTGTGGGACCCTGATCTCTTCCTCTTTCTATTCTTGGCCAAGAGCTAAACTGTTTTCTAACGCAGTGACACCACGATTCTCCACCACTGGTACAAAAGCAAAAGGGCCATATGATCACGGACTGAAACCTCCAACACTGAGAGTCAATAAACCCAAACTGTTAAATTGATTATCTCGGGTATTGTTACAGCAATGGAAAGTTGACGAACACAATGCCCATAAGTGTAGCTCCACTGGCCACATCTTTCCGTCTGCTGCAGTAAAGTCTGGAAAGAAAACTACTGTTTCTAAAACCAGGAGTTGAATGACATGAATGGCTGCACCCTATCATCAGAGTTTGTAAATTCAAAAGTCTATCAGAGCAAGACAGGCAGAAAAATCTCAAAAATCTTAATATTCTGTCCACAGTAATACATTTGTATAGTTCTCAACTCTTGAAGAAATACATTGTCTCAATTCATTGAAATACTCTTGGGCCACTTTTACTTTCCCATGGCTGAGATTATGAGTACCTGTACAATGGTTAGGAGAATGCTAACTGGTATTTGGCTCAAAACTTGCAACGTAAGCATGAGTGGTGGGAACTATATTGAACTAGAGAGCTTGTGCACCATTTATGTCATGAGTTGTAACTTAGTTCCGGCTACTTATTAATGTTGGGACATAAAGCCCTGGTTGGTCAAATCTTTTGTTTGGTAAAAGGAACTAAAAATTTCTACAGGGGATAATGTATGATTACCTTCACCAACTAAAGCCAAATTCTTTTGTCTAAACTATCTTTGTGGTCTTAATTACATTCAAGCTAGATTTTGTTCTACCAATTATTTTCTATCTCAGATATCCAGCCTTCTGTAATGGGCTCCATCAACTATACTACAAAAATGCTATTCTCTTCCCTCACTAAATATTTCCTATGCTCAACTATAAAAACTGCCTTGAACTCAACTGTTATCATCCGGTGCCAACTGTTACTCCACCATAGCCTGCAATAAGATGTCCAGTTAAGTTGTTTCCCAGTTGTTATCAGTGACCCCAAGGTGCCAGATCAAGGGCATTTTCACACTGTCTATGTACTCTAAAGAAATCTACCTTGCTGATCACCACCTTGCTTTTGGACTTTACCTCCTACTTTTAGATTAAATATTAATTTTTGTTTGTTTGTTTGTTTGTTTGTTTGTTTTTTTTGCAGCACCAGGGAGTGAACTCACAACCTCGCGCCTCTCGGACAGGCGCTTAAGTCACTGAGCCAAACTCCCGGCCCTAGTTTTTTGAGGCCGGGTCGCACTGTGTAGCTCTGGCCAGCCTTGCGCTCCCGTTGTAGCCCAAGCCGGCCTCGAACTCACAACGCTCCTCCTACCTCAGCCTCCCGAGTGCTGGGATTAAAGGCGTGCACCACCACACCTGGCTCTAAATATTAATTTTACAAAACTCCTACAAACTAAACGAGACACAAAGGTTTAAAAGTCGTATTTGTTCTTTGGATGCTATTATGGGTTAGACCTGGAGTGCCCCCCAAAGCCTCACATGTTCAGAGGCGGGGCTTACAGAAGCTGACTGGATCATTGTGGGTGTTATGCTCATCGGTAGCTTCATCCACTAACAAGTTCAGCAGCTGCATGTGCTGTGGGCCTGGATGGAGGCAGCGTGCTGGGTATGTGAGCTGGAAGGGTTTCTATCTCCCTCTTGGCTCCTCTTTCTGCTCTTTGCTTCCGGGCTCCCAGGACACAGCAGCTGTGCTTTGCCCCACCAGCTGGGGCCAGCTGACTAGAGACTGAATCTTCTAAAAACCGTAAGCCAAAATAAACCCTCACCTCCTTTAAGTTGTAGGTGTCAGGTATTTTGTCTCAGTGATGAGAAAATGACAAAAATAGATGCGAAGACATCTATCTGACATGGAAGGGTGCTGAGTGGAAAACTCAGACACAACTTTAATCAACATACAAATGTGACATTTCCACTCTCAAGTATTCAAACTATATTCCCAGCTCCATCATCTGAGGATTGCCCAAACTGAAAGACGTCCTGTGCTCTGAACGACCCACTTCTCTCTGTGCAGTTGCACTTGTCTGATCCCTGGTCAACAAATAAGAATTCTACCTGACCCTTGGCACCAATTCTAATGTTTTTCCTTGAGGACGAGTCTCTTGAGTACCTCAGGATGACAGGGTCATCTCCATCTCTGCATTACCATATTCAGTGTCACTCGTCAGATAAGTGTGTTATGTCACAGGTATCCACTGGATAGACAAGGAATGATCAGAAAGACAGTGAACATTTAGGTTTAAAAACTTATTAAAGTAAAAGACACATTGCCAAGAATGATAGGATGCCTTTAAAGTGAGGGGAAGTGTTTTACTCGTTTTTTTTTAATTAAACATATGCATTTTTTAATCACATTTCTTATACATCCTCACCATCTAATTCATAGAGCGTAAGTCTCAAAGCAGGGGAAGCAGGTTCTACTGTCTATTGTGGAGAGCAGCAGAAGCATGTGGTAATGATCCTGCATCTCACACCTCCTCGTATGTACGCTGTCAGGCAGTCTGCACTAATGCTGGCTTGGCCAGATGTCTTGGCCAAAGGGACATTAGCAGATTAGATGCAAACAGAAGCTTCAAAAGTGCTCACAGACTGGATACTGTGTTCTCTTCTGTTTTCCAGAACCCTGAGACTGCTGCCTATATGGGCAGCTTACAAAAAAATGAAATATCAGAACAAAAACAAGTTCTCCCAGCTAAGCTCCCCAAAACAACCAAATCCCAGCCAAGCTGCCAGACTGCAAAGGTCCACCATGCTGGCCCAGACCAGCATAAAGCTGACTACAGAATCCCAAGAATGAATGCTTGCTGTTTTCAGTCATTAATGATTTGGGTTTTGTAAGAATAGGTGTGAGTCCATATACTTAGTCTGACATAAGGAATTAGTAAAAATTTAACCTCTCTCTGATCGTATACTTCTCTTAGATTTTCTGTACCCTAGAAATACAAATACTCCATGTTTCTGCCCAGGGCTTCTGGTTTGTTTTATAAAATGAAAATTCTGTACTGGTGTGGATTTGAATCTAGGATGAATCATTTATTCTTAGCCAGATTCTCTACATTTTCTGGGCTTTAATTTTATTTTCGTGAAACTGATATAATACTACCAAGTTCATGGTATTGGGGACTATGTATATCAAACACCAAAGACAGTATCTGCCACACTTCTTCAATAATCAGGAGGTATTATCATCATGCATATAATATAAATGTCAATCTTAAAAGGAAGAGGCTGAAGAAGTCTCTGAAGCCATGTTTCTACACTATTATCTCTCACTACTGGAAGGACAGAACTTGTCAATATGTCTCAACAGGGCAAAGAAGGAAATAGATGGAAGTGAAATGCAGGTAATTATGTGCCTTGAATGATTTCTAGATATTTTTGCTGTTGTTCATAACACCCCTAAGCATCTCTAAACTAGAAATTTTTTTTCCTAATAGAGACTAGATTAAGCATTAGGATTAATTATTAGGCTAAGTTAAACATTAGGATTAATTATACTTGGGACCATTCAGTTAATATTTATTTGTGGGGGCTATGAGAATAACAAATCGTAAGAAAATATAACTGAACATTTACTGGGAAGCTTTGGACAAGTTGCAGTTGTCCAGTTGGGTGGAAATATTTAGCACCAGTGGAATGCCTTCTCATCCTCTCAAAACATATAGAATGGTTTTCAAAGCTATAGCACATGGAGAGCTCCTTGCATAATAGCCAAAGCACCTCGAATCCTTTGTGTCCAGTCTACTGAGTCGGCATAATACAAAGGTTCATGTGATCCTGCTGACCACGAGCATGCTAATGCAAATATGCTCACTTAAGATAAAAGAATAAAATGATTTTGAACATAGCAACAAAAAAGAAAGAAATCCTCTTCCATGACCAAGTGCTCACCTATATAGGTTCCACTGTTGTTACCAGCATATTCAGCATCCTCTGGATGGAGTGTAAAAGCATACAGAACAAAAGCCAGAAAATAAAGCAGAACAGTTAGAAGCCCAGCCACAGATGCAAAACATAAATCACCTAAAACAATCATGTAAAGCATAGCATACAACAGCCCTCACAGTGCACTCTTAAACATAAAACAGTATGTTTTATATTTAAGTTTCAGTATTTTGAAACATCATGCAGGATTATTTTCAGCCTTCTTCAGACGTTCCTTTTGATGCAGTTCTGAGCAAATGATAAAACATTTGTGCGACATGTTTATGCTTTCACAGGTAAGAAAACTATAACACTTGGATGCTCAAAGTAAATTTACATTTGTAAATCAAGGCCTTTGATAATATGTAAAATATAGCACATAGTTTGGCTCACTGGATTAGACAAAAACAGTTTAGATTAAAATACATCCTTTCTATTGATAGTAGTTCCACATTGGGAAAGAATAAAGAGCTATTTCTATTTTTATTTAAAAAATAAAACATTTTAAAGTAAATGATGTATATTATTTGGGGTAATTCAATGCATACTGGGCTATGCATGTTTTTAAAACTTAAGGTGAGCAGTGGAATACTTATTATTTTTGATCTTTAAAATTCACATGACCCCACACTCAGGAGGCTGAGGCAGAAGGATCATCATGAGTTTAAGGCCAGCCTGGGCTACAAAGTGAGTTCAAGGCCAGCCTGAACTACATAGTGAGACCTTGTCTCAAAAAGACAAGGAAAAAAAATCACATAAACACAGCTCTAAAATGTCAAGACTCTGTAGAAATCAAATAATTCAGGAGAGGCCATGGGTACAGCAGCTTAGTGGTCGAGCACTTGACTAGCATAGGCCAGAGGCTGGGTACCATCCCAGCATTTCAAATTCAAAAAAAAAGAAGTCTAGATGTTTCTCACATCCTTATTCAAAATAAGCCTGTCAATATATCTGAAAAACATGACTTTCCTCATTCACTTATATTTGAGACTACTGAGATTACATTCTATATTTCTTCCATATGAAGCCAAAAAAATAAAAGTATATTTCTTTCTAAAACAAAATCCAAAGTTCAACAGCCTAGTTTTTGGTATTGAAATCTCAGGGTGATAGCTTAAATGTACAACAGAATTCTCTTCATAAACTGCTTGATGTATTTGACGTAATCCTACACTTTCGTGCACTGAACATAATTACTAGACTATGCAGGGAAACTTTTATACATATACCTTTAATTTCCTCTGAGAAGCACAAAGAAAATGAGAAAAGAAATGGTTAAAAAGACAAAAAGTACAATTAAAGTAAGAAGATATTACATATAAGAAAAAAAAAATCCACCTACCACACTCAACTGTTTCCTCATCTTAGAAAAGCCAAAGAGGGGAAAAGAACACAAATGTATTTTAAATTTATCAGAATTATTTAGTCAACAAGTAACAGAATTTTAGACTGCACTGCAGTCTTAGTCTAAAAAGAATGTATAAATTTTATAAAAAACAAAAGGTCATCATATAGCTTATCAACCAAATGGGAATAACCAGAAAAAAATTCTCAGCAGTTTTTGAAATAATATCTTGAATAAAGGAATTTTATTTATTTTCTTAGATTGGTTTTGTTTGTAAGTCACGATGCTAAGGAAATTTCATGATAACAAAATAAAAAAGAATTTTAGAAACAACAAAATTTGCACTTATTTTAAAATGTCTAAATATGTAAATTTAACAATGTCCCAACAATAATGTATCAAATGAGTTAGCCAGAAAGTTTTATTGTCTATATTATTTGATGAAAGATATTTTCAAAAGGAATTTTAAACAGCTCTTTAATTGCTAAAAAACAGCAATTTAAAAGCTGAAGCTGAATAGGAGATTCACGTTTAGTAAAGGGTAAAAATAAGTACTAGCAACATTATCAGAAGCAAAATCTAACCACAAGTCAAGGAAGAATATACTTTGCAACATGACCTTATAGAGCAAAGAGAACTAATTATAACAGTTCTCTGCTCACTTATCACCCCACTAGCACCCAAAGAAAATGATTTGGGGAAAGTGAGTGCTATTGTACTTTCATTTTTCAGATACTTATGGGTCTTCAAACTGTTGGTTCTACTTGGCCAGGACCAGTAAATATGGCAAGCAAATCATTGTTCAGGCTCATGTTACGAGTTTGCCAAGTTTTTATTTATGCCCGTTAGTAGCACCTCTGGCATACCATGGGCATCTAACGCAAATGATCAGAAGACAAAAAGTGAACTACATGTTACAGGTTAGGTAAGCCAGGCATCTAGGCATGATGGAAATAATATGAACAGTGCTTACAACTAACCACTATGTATCTCATGTACCTGGCTACAAAGTGGATTATGAAACATATTATGTATATGTTTTTGTAGTAATAATAAAATACATGGAATGAATTAAGTATTGTGCCTTTGATTAAAGACTGTGTCCTAGTAGTCAGATGATGAAAGCCGTATCTCAGAAACAAACATAAAATTAAAACACCAATGCTAGCCCACAATAAAACACTCTAATTTTATTACATAGAGTACATATATTTGCTACGCTAATTAAAGGACATGAATATACTACAAAAATTTGCAAAAGAATATTTCTTCATACAATTCTTAAGGAAGGAAGCATATTTCCCAGCATGATAAAATCACACACATACATCCAAAAGCAAGTTCATTAATGGACATCCAGGTGGCAAAGCACAGGAGCAGATTCCCTTAGAATTACGGAGTTTGAGAAAAGTGGAAAAACATACATAATTGATCTCAGAAGAGAACCAGGATGTTAACTGCAAGATTTTTCCTATGTGCAAGGCACTGTTCTATGCACATGAAACACATCAAGGCATTTATAGTAATTCACCAACTCTTTGTGACTAGTCCCACTATCACCACTTCACAGATGGGAAAGCATTTGCTGAGTGGCCCAGGGAGCCTGGCTCTAGGCTCAGTATTTAACTACAATGCTGTATTACCACACCAAAATAAGTTTGTGAATTGTCAAGACTTGGGCTAACTTACACAATCAGGGGAGAAGCCACATACATCAGGTTTCTTCTGACCCTCCCATCTCCTACCACCACCTCCCAACACTTCTAAGCCCCTCCCTTTTCCCCCCGCAGCTTCAACAACCCACTGTGTTTGTCCTGACAGAGGTCCCTGAGGAGGGTCCGCCCCTGTCCCTGACTTTATCAGGATCCAGGGTCTATGAGCTTCAGGACTGAAAAGCAGGGGAAGAAAGTTATAATCCACAGAGGGGAGACCATGAGGAGCCAGAGTTAGATGTGCTATCTCAAAGCAGGCATGGACGGCACTCATGGGGAGCTATGATGAGCAGGGCTCGACAGTGCAGGGCAGCTCTTCATCTGCATATGACTCTGACTGGCCTGCCTTCCACCTGACAGGTGAGGCAGTCTTGTCTGCACTGCTATGACACTGCACACACAAGCAAGGTGGAACTGCTTTCCTGTATCTCCCCTCACTGTCCTACTGCAGTGTTCCCTAATCTCTGCAATAATCCATGTCCAACTCCAACCATTAAGCAACTCTTATTTGCATGGCACTGGGACCCCAGACAAAATCCAAGAGATGATATGGCTTAGCATCCTTTAAACTACAAGAATCTACTCTGAGACTGTTTCAGAACCAACACCATCAGGTGTGCAAACAGAATACAGTTTACTGAGACTAAAAGTCTTAACCATCTAAGGATGTGGCAATGAGATGAGAAATTCACAACTCAGTTCATCTGCACATCTTTCCATGCAAACCTTGAGCCTCTGAGTCTTCTACAGTGAGAATTAGTGTGCTATAGTTAGAACCTGCATGTCCCCCAAAAACCCACAGCACAAACCTGGTCTCCAGTGTAGTGCTGTGATAAGAGGTGGACCTGGCAGGAGGTCTTCCGGTCACCAGGGACCGGAAGGAAATGGTGGGACCTGGACATCTTGCTCTTTCTCTTTTTTGTGTCCCAGCAACGAGATGAGGGTTTTGCTCCTCTGTATGTTCCTAGTTACGATGCGCATGCAGCCTTGTCACTAGCCAAACAAAGCAACAAGGCCAACTGATCACGGATTAGAGCCTCCAAAATTGTGAGCCAAAATACACCTTGTCTTTTCATAAGTTGATTATTTCAGGCATTTGTTAAGGTAAAGGAAAAATAACATACAGGGAAAAATACCATTAGGTGTTTTTTAACATTTTTAGGTATCTTCCCAAAAGAGTTAAAGTCATCTTATTACAGTGATACACATATACCCCTGTTTATAGCAGCACAATTCCACATTTACAGAAGCATATATGTCCATCACCAGGTGAACAGATTTAAAAAATGTGGTATTACATACAATGGAGTGCCATCTGCCAGAAAGAAGGATAAACTTGAGACATTTGTGGCAAGGTGCATGCACCTTGAGACCATAACGTTAAGTGAAATAAATCAGACATGCCAGATTAAATATCACACAGTTTCTCTCACATGACAAACTGAAAATACAAAGAGCAAAATAAAAGAGATAATAGGAAGTAGGAAGACAGATCTTTCCCAAGTGGAAAACAGATCAATAGATGGGGCGGGTGGGGAGGGAGAGGAGGGACAGAGGATGGGAAAGGGATGCATATGAGTCATGTATATGTACCGACTCCACACGAGAAATCGAAGCCTTATATCTGTTCGCACAAAAACCCTGCCAATATTAAGAAAATGTTTGATCGTTTTATATATACAAAACCAATTTTAATGACATAAACCAATCTGTTTATTTTTCAATTAAGTTTATGTATGAATGCACTACATAATAAACACTATTGAAGATGCCAGGAGGAGAGTACGCAGTCTGAGAAGCCTTATTACAATAACCTGTAGAATCCTGTCATATATTATTTTTAAATGTGTGGCCTTCAAAAATACAGGTGCCATGTACAGTGAATTCATACTTTTACTGGATATTTATTTTGTTTAAGATTGTGATCTTCAATCCACAATGCTGCCTTTAATGAACCAGGTTATACCTTTCTTGAATGAACATCCATTCTGCATCTTTATCTGAATGACAGCAATCACACTTGGTTAAAACAAATTTTAAAGTAAAACACTTCAGGTTTTTATGTTTTAAGTTTTAAAATATCAAAAGTTGTGAATTCTTTTTTCTTTTCTGACAAGAATTTCACAAGAGCCATCTTGGAAAAGAAAATTTTCAAATAAAGAGTATTCAATCTGCTATAGTAAAATGTTCAGGTATTTAACAAGGAAATGAACCACAGAAAGTAAAAACCATACTGGAATATTCTGTAGCAAAATACAGTATATGAACAAAAGCTTTTTCTACAGTCTTTAGAAAGGCCACAGATAGTGGATTCAAATGTAAGTTACATCCTACTGAAGTTAAACTAATGTCTATGCAATTAGGAAGACAATTCTTAACTCACACATAAATGTTTCAATAGAAAAGGAACAAATTATTTCAAATAAATTCATATTTTTTTCTTAACCATTAGGTGGTATCATATGCTTTATGCATTCAAGCTATAAAAGTAAATTACAGTACTTTAAAATCTGTCTACACAAGAAATGCAAGTTGCCAGGTTTCCATCGTGAAAAACTACCATGTGCTACCTGAGGACAACATAAGATTTGCTATGTGGTCTGTTCTTTTGTGTCACTCATACACATCCATATGTGGAACCCACAATAGGATTATGGAGGAAAAGATGATAAATTTCTATGTTTTTATTAACTTCTTTTGTTGTGCAATTCTTCAAAAAGAAATAATAAAAGGAAGAGGGAGAAGAGATAACACCTCATATCAAGCTTTCAAGATTTAAGAATATTTTCATTTTAAGAGTTCACGTTTTAATTCTTAGGAATGTTTGCTTTTCAGAAACAAATGATTTTCTCTGTGCAGCCTGTTTTCTGGCTATTTAATTAGATATACCACAAATCTTCAGAGGTAAAAACAAACAACTATCAGAGAACCAAATATACACTTTTTGTGTAAGTTTTTTCCAGAGCCTGAAGAGGTTTTTATTATCATGCCTCCTGATTTTATTTACTTGGGAGCCAGGAATCAGAGCTCTAATACAAATATAAATGCAAAGATGACAGAACTGGAATTTCTTTTTGCTTTCTATACTGATATAAACTGAACTTCTCCAGTTCCATAATCATCTTGCATGAACATTTTTTCTTTGAACACTTCAGTTATGATAATATGCTTATGAATCACATACAGAGTAAAATCATAGTAACATAAGCAAGCATCTAGTGGCAAAATTTAACAGGCTAACATTATTCTACAGAATCCACTGTTTACAATATCCTCCCAGGTTTTAAGAAAACTTGTAGAATTTAGTGAAGAAATTTTTCATCACTGCATTTCTTCATAAAACTATAAACCCTGAGATGAAAATATTATTCTTTCTGATATTTAACATTAAGTCAAGAATTTTTCTTAACACCAATCTTAGGAAATAATCAGTATCATGTAACATGAATTTTCTATTTCAAAAATTCCAAAAATCCAAGTATCAATGTTGAAATTCAAGAAGTAATTGAGTAAGATGGCCTTTGTAAGATACAACTACATGTAAAGAATCACTATTAAATTCATAGATTAAAGTGTTTTTAAATGTCACTAAAAATGTTCAGAACTAATACAATGATTTCTGTGCAGCTTTTAAGTTTCTGTGACAATATGCAAAGAAATTTAAATTCTTTGAACGTAAACACATTGGCTTTCTATAATTTTCACAGAAATACTGTCTCTCTGTACTAGGACACGGTTTCTGTGTACTTAAGATTTATTTGGATAATGTTGGCCAGCCTTTTTTGAAAGTATGTATGAGACTAATTAATACATGTTTCAGTAAATTGAAATCTAGTTCAAAAAAAGAGCAAAGGAAGAAAAGAAAGAATATCAGGAAACATTTCTGAATGGTGTTCAAGAAGAAAAAATAGTTAAAATGAAGATATTTCAGTAAAGATAAATCTTGAAATAAATATTTCTCAGATCCAAATACTGAATAACATAAAAAGGAAATTATGCAAATTAATAGACAAAACACCTTTATTGCAATTAATACACACACACACCCTCATATTAAAGTTCACAAATATTGATACCAAATATAGACTGTGAGAGCTATTAAAAGAGACACTATCACTTTTGCATAATTCTTTCAAGAAACATACGCATTTATTAAAAATTTTAAATAAAAATTCATGCTTACATCAAATTGTCAATTTCTAAGTTGTCTATGTTTCAGAAAATCTGAGTACAGACTCTGATTTGAAGATAGTCACATTTACTCCATTTTCCAGAGACATGGTTGATGGCACATGCAGCACATTCAGTATTAGAATGGCAGAAGTCCAGCCTGCGCCTCCCTCCCTGAGCCCAGGGCAGGTGGATGTCTCAAGGTGCCTCTCAGCTAGAGAAGCTGCCAGTGAAAAGCTGCTGCACTTAGAAACAATGCATCGCTAAACTTTAAGCTCTCAGATGCCTTAGAACACCACATGCATTATGACAAGTGTTTTTCCCTGCTGCCTAGACTTAATGAAGCAAGAACAAGCAGGCTTTTGAATCAGTGCTGTATATTAAGTACTGGCTTGCTGAGAGATTTATACTCAACTACAGTTTGGCTCTCTTAACTATGTGATTCCTGGGCTATAAGCTTCTACCAACTGACAGAAATAACAGGAGATGTGAAAAATGCAACAATACTAAAAACAGATGTTGGTGTAAAATTCCAGGGCCATTTATTTGTTCATTTTGTTTTTTAATGTTCAAATTCTCTGCTTAAAACAAAGATGGGGCTTTTAAAAAATTCTTAAAATACCTAAGACCATGAAACATTTGGGGAGATGAAGTAGAAACTGATGAGATGGAGACTGGAGAAGGGGGAGAGGTAGAAAGTAAAGTAGAAAGAAGAGTAAGGGGAAAGAAGAAACAGTGCACCTAAACCCACGCTGTTTTTCAGTATTTCCTTTTTCTTACTCTCATTTTCTTTCAATTTAATCTGGTGATAACTTCAAACAGATGGAATAAAGGCCAGAGTTACTATGATTTGTGGAAAAGAAAGGAATTAAGAAGCACAATTGTTCTTAGGTACAAATGCCTTTGTGTCTAAGAAAGTGGTGGATTTTGTCCCCCTAATCTTTACCAAGAAATATCTTACCAAAACAAAACCTCCTGGCTTTGGAGAAAGAAAAGAATTCTTTTTTTGGTTACATTTATAAAAATGCCTAAACGTGGAAAGCCTTTTGTTACTTTCTTTAAGAATGAGTCATGGGTTTATTACAAACTCTCCCCAATCATCCTTTTCTTCAAAAGAGTCACATTAATATCCCCACTGCAGATTTCTTACGTGTTTCATTCCTGAGCAATGAGGACCCAGAAGCAAGATAATATGATCCCTTCTTCTTCCACAAGCACCTGCTTTAATAGTCAAAAATAAATAGCAGGATTTGGTTACTCTGCATTCTTATTAACAAACTTACATGATTTCCTGTTGGAAACTTTCAGGGGCTGAACCAGTATTTCTGGTCGTCTCAGGGCCAGTCTCCTGGGGGAATAAAAGGTCAATAAGCCTATCAATTTTCAGCACTGGTTTAAGGTTAATGCAGTAGTAGAATATTAAAAATCTTAAGAAAAAACTTGAAAGCTGAGGGTGGGGGATGAACACAATACAATCTGTTCAAATTAAGAGATAAATTTTCTTTTCAAACTTTTATAAATTATATGTGCCCCTTCACATGACTGCTCTTTTTTTCCCTTTTACCCCAATGCAGTCTAAAATTAATGTGCTGTTTTCCATTTGCTTCATAACAAAAACCCAAGATGACCTGGTACTGTCATATTATTTTTGGTCATTATTCATACCTAGTTAGACAAAACAGAAACCCAAACCCATGGGATAATGGATTCTAAGGCAGGCTTTTAGGACTTATTTTATCACAACCACACCAGAATGGTATTTTGCAAAGAACAAAAGGTCAGCTAAAGACAGGCCAGTGCTCTGTGCCAACCACTCACCTTTCCTGGAAGTGCTTTGAGGGAATCAGGCCTGCTCTGGGGTTGGCGTCCCCTTCGTGTTTTGCCTGCCACCAGGTTGCATCATCCTGGCTCATGATCTGGAGAATATCTCCCCTTCTGAAAGAAAGCCCAGCTTCCTTACATGGAATTGCCTTGTCCTCGTTAGGATCATAGTCAAAAAGGGCTCTGAGAAACATCTGGAAGAAAGGTTCATTGAAGAATGAATGTAAAAAATAAATGTCAAATGGCCTACATTCTTGCAACTTAGATTGAAGAATTATTTAAAAAACTAGAATGTGTGCCTATGTATTAGATCAAAAAGAAAAACAGTATTCCCCCCACACAAGTATATTTTTAAGAAATGATTACCTTGCCTTCTTTAGATGGAGTCTCCTCCTTGATGCTGGGAATAATCTTAAATGTAATTGCTCCCTGAGACTGAGCCTGATATTGGATGAAAGAAAAAAACATCAGGAATCTGGAGCCAAAGAAAATAAGATAAAATAGCTAGGAAGCTAAAAATTTACAAGCTAGGGATTACAACTCTTTGACCAAACTGAGGAAACTATTTTTGTAGAAATTCTGGTAATATGAGAAAGATTTAAAAGTTTGTCAAGTAAGTTAAAAAACATTAAATCCACTTTTACTCACTCCCTGTGCACTTTTAGTATGTCAAAGAACATAGTCATCCATGTCAATTCAAAACAGGAATACAAAATATGAACAGTGCCATAAATACATAAAATATTAAATTACTAGAATAAATAATGTGAAAAGTTCAGATTCTGCAATATTTGAAACACTGTAATATTTAAATGCCAGCATCCATGCTTTTTGAGATAAAATACCTGTACTGTCATCACTATGGTTATAAATACGCTATTCATTTAGTGCAATTATCATCAGAAAAAAAAGACGAAGACATTTCATATCTGACATTCTGGTTAGTGAATAAAATATCAACTGTAATAGTCTTTTCATCTTTTAATGAATAGGTGTCTGTTCTAAATTAATTACAATTTTTAAAAGTCTGACTATACCCTATAACTATAAAAATTGCATGGATGTTTAAATTTTGAGACACTTGGCACTTACATATTGAGTTTACTGGGAATTTATTTTTGTGTATGGTTTGTACAATTGAGATTGTCCTTTTTCTCACTGAATCAAATGAATGCAATACCATTTATGAAATGGTTCTGTGGTTTTCCACTAATTTAAAATGCAGATGGATGGATGGACAGACAGATGATGATGGAGGAGAGAACAGGGGAAGGGGTTGTTTGTTTTCTGCATGGGGAAGGAGGAGACAGAGGCTTACTTACAGCTCCTGGGGTGAGCTCAAGAGCAGGTACTCAATGAAGAAACAAGTGGCTGACTGGGGAAATGGCTGATGAGGCACATGTCCCTAGAATTTTTCTTGTTGAAATAGTAATTTCCATGGAGGTCTTGTCACACATTCTACCATTATTTCTATGTGCTCCTATACAACTCTTCCCCCTTTTCTTTATAATTTAAATTTACTTGATTAATTGGCATTTAAGATATAAGCAATTGTACATATTTATGATATACCATTTGATATTTCACACTTACACATTGAGCAACATTCAAAGAAGGTTAGGCATATCTACCTCCTCAAATATTTATCACTTCTTTATAGTGTTCCTTCACATTCTTTTCTTTCAGCTTTTTGATGTATAGTACGTTATATACATTACCCACTGTGCAGTGACACACTAACACCTCTTATTTCTATCTCATTGTATCTCAGTTCCTACTGATCAACCTTTCCGCAGCCCTCCCTCCCTTCTACAATGCCAGTTCAATCATATATTAATTTTCATAAAGAGATCTGTTTTGCCACACTCAAATCTTTTTGTTGCAGAATGTCTATGTTTTCAGGCATTAAAGACATTTATCCATATAAATGGATATCCATATAAATGAACTTAAAGAATACCATTTTTAAGTCTAAAATAATTTCATTCAAGTTTCAATTTCATAAGACATCTAAATTAGTTTTGTTGCTGGGGATTTAGCTCAGTGGCCAAAGTGCCTGTGTGGCAGGCACGAGGTTGTGAGTTTCATCCCTGGTACCAAAAATAAATAAATAAATAATAAATAAATAAATAAATAAATTAGTTTTGTTATTTGCACACCTAGAATTCACAGCCTGAAGTATGGCTATGTCAATTAGAGGGGTACAAAGACAAATCAGTCACCAAGAGTAATGCAGATGCCATCTATTAATACCTGCTTTGGTCAGGTTGTATCTAGTCCCTAACTCTTTACATATATTACCTCATTAATACTTAAATATGTCAATAAAATATTTACCTCTCTTAATCTCATTTTATAAATGAAAACACTAAGGCACAAGCAAATTAGGGTGTTTCCCAAAGATCACAGCAATGAAGTGATAGTAGTTGGGATCTGAATCCTGTCCTGCAAACTCACAAATTTCAAACCAAGTCAGAAAAACCTACGATTTTATTTTCATTGCAATTTTAGAACGAATTTACACCTTACCAAAATCTGTATTATTTCCTCAGGTCTTTTATCTTCAACTGGTATTCCATTCACTTCTCTAAGTTCATCACCAACATGAATAAGACCTGTGAAGTAGAAAATTTGCTACAACAGCACTGTTACATAAAACAAACTGCCATTTGCAAATATTTCTCCCAATTAAAGAATCATTAATTTCCTTGGTAGACTGAAGGATTGGAAAAGCCTTCATAAAGTTAGTAGCCTTCAGGTTCTGTGTCTCTCCATCACAACGAATCAAAGCAATACAAAAATGCTTGCAAAAAAATTATAACATTATGTTAGTCTTTGTCTAGAAATGTACATTACTAATATCTCATGAAATAATTTTTTTTAAAGTTACATGCTATTAGCAGTAGTGTTCAAATCAGGAACATTGAAATAGGTCTTAACATAACTTTGCAAACCTGTATACATTAAGACCAGTGAGATTTATCTCATATGTATTTATGTAGGTTCCCAAACTTCAACACAGAAAAATATCTTATGACTTGTTTTACTGTATTACATCCAGAGATATTTTAAAACTTGTACTGGAGGTGTCACAAAACCCAACACAACTTGTGTCTTCTTAATGAAAGTTTAAACCTCACCACTTCTGTGTGCGGCCCCTCCTCTCATGACTCTAGCTACAACGATCGCCCCAGTCTGCTCATCCTTCTTAATGGTGGCTCCCTTTGAAAGAAAAAAAGAGAAAAGAGTTGTGAGTAAATGTCCATATGTGCAGTAGAAAGGTCAGGGGGAAATAAGGACCTTCAGCTGGAAAAGGTGCAAACAATGACAAAATAATTAAAGGAATAAGGCAGGAAGAACAGGCCTCATATCATCTGTCTTACAAATATTCCTTCCTAGGTGCAGAAAACTCTATCTACACAGCATCTAAGGGTTTTAGCACAACACAAAGACATTTAAAATTATTAGTCTTTTCAAAATTGTGGGAAATAAAAACACCTTGTTTCAATTATAAAAATATCTTGTATTAGTTGTATTAGAATCATGTTTGCTTTTACCCTTTTAAAGCACTTTCTCATTTTATTTTACCCTCATAATACCTCAGGAAAAAGATGGACCAGTTAGGGTTATGTGACTAGATAAAAGATTATATAAATCAGAGCTAAGGTTGAGGTCATGGGCAGGGGTCTTGCTCAGTGGCAGAGCACAGGCCTAGCACACTTGAGACCCTGGGTTCCATCACTTTTAATTCAATAATTCTTCTCTTACAGTAAGCTGTTACAGTAAAGGAGCTCTATAATAACAATAAAGAAAAAGGAAAAATACTTAAACTCAGAAATCAGTTTTATACATTGCTCCATTAAACAGAAAAAGATCTATCACCCCATGTTTTTAATGAATTCAGATTGTACCTTGTACAAACACAGCTAATCTTTTGACACAAGATTCAGGAATAATCTCAAAAAGAATTCAAAATTCTTCATTTACAGATACTCACAGGCAAATTAACTGAAAGCTGCTTTATAAGAACAACAGGCACAAAAGGCTAACCTTTGCATGACTTTCTGCCCAAGAAACAGGTATTGGTTTAGAAAAGCCATACCATGTTGTATCAGATGGCTAAGAAGTCTACACTGTTTTTTTGCAGTGCTGGGGATAGAACTCAGGTCCTTGCATGTGCTAAAGAGTTGCTCTATCACTGAGCCACACCCCTGAAGTCCTTAAAAATGTATGTCTTAAATCATGGCAGAAGTTGCTCTTAAGAAGTAGAATTTTTCTTAAGTTTGTCAATAAGAACAAGTATATTGTTAAAGAATAGATACATAAACTGCACAAATCAGTTTATAGTAAGTATACTTTATATCTGACAACCATGATATATCTAATAATAATAGTAAAAATAAAAAGTTGATGAGATGCTTTTGTGGCATTTTTCCTTATCTATGTGTGCTTGAATGAGCATCTCTCCAGAGCCATGAACCATACATCCACCAACTACTGGTATTTTCTTTATTTAAGCAGATAAGACTGGAGATACAATATTGTTGTTACAACTATTAGTGTAATCAGACCAACTTTCATTCTTTCAAAATATAACTCAAACTCTCCCACCAAAATATGCCAAATGGCAGAAAAGTTTAATAATCTAAATTTACTCATCCATTTTATAGATGAGAAGTTGAATCCCAAATGACCATAATTTGCCTAAGATTGGACAATTAGTATATTGAAAAATCAGTACTTGTCTGAGAAAGTCCGACCAGATAATCTTAATTTGCATTCAATATTGCTCACCCTATATATTTTGATAAAGTTCTATATATTTTGATAAAGTTTATTTTGCCTGCGAGTTTGTAAATTCACTGTGGCTTGTCTTCCCTTCCTGCATGTGCAGACCACAGTGCCCCATCAAGTGATGAAAATCACTTTATGGCTTCTAAGGCTAAGAGAAGGCAGGTGGTTGTCACCTGGGCCTCATAACACACTAGCTTTCTGTGAATCCAGCTGCCATATGCAAATGCTAACCACAGTCATTCTGTGGGGGAGCCCAAGTTAGTCAAGCAGAGATGCCACTTGGAGATCATCACGCCTGACCAGCCCCAACCTCACAGCTTCCAGTTCAGACACCACCTGTGTGAACACAGTAGCCCTCAGACAACTGCAGCCTCTGCTACCACCACCTGACTGCATATGCCAGGGACTGCAAGTGGTAACCCCCCAGCCAAGCCCACCACCCTGCAGACCTGTGAAACATAATTATGTATGGTTTTAGCCCCAATATTTGGACTATAAACACAGCATGTTCATAACAGAGAATTACATAACTGGAACGAATCTCTCTCTTTCCACTATGCAATAGCACTGTACTGGTTTTCAGTATAGAACCACCCAGTTTCCTGTGCTTAGTGTTAGTTCTTTGATTTTTTTCTATGATTCAACAAAATCAATAAATATTTATAGAGAACGTATTATGAGTCAGACAGGATTCTCAAGACTTATAAAACACTGGTGAACAAAACTTCTGATTCTTCACAGAACTTACAATCTAACAAGGGAGAGAGACAATAAGAGATGAAATCAATACATGTGTTATCTTCTATATTAGAATACAGTAAACACTTGAGGTAGAAGAGGGGTAAGAGGACAGTAAGGAAGGTCAGGATCCACAACAAGTAGAAAGGAGACAATGGCCAGGCGTGGTGGCGCACGCCTTTAATCCCAGCACTCGGGAGGCTGAGGTAGGCGGAGCGTTGTGAGTTTGAGGCCCGCTTGGGCTACAATGCGAGCGCAAGGCCGGCCTGAGCTACATAGTGCAACCCTGCCTCAAAAAACCAGGGCTGGGAGTTTGGCTCAGTGTCTTAAGTGCCTGCCCTGGCAGGTGCGAGGTTGTGAGTTCAATACCCGGTGCCGCAAAAAAAAAATAAAAAAAAAAGAAAGGAGACAATGTGAAGACACGGGTCTCATTGAGATGACATTTGAACAAAGAAAGACTGAAAAGAAGCAACAGTGACAGCATTAGACAAAGGGGAAAAAAAGCAGAAACAGCAAGTGCCAAGGCAAGTCTATCAATAGAAAGAATGTTCAAGGAAGAACAGAAGGTGCAGCTGCAGCAGAGTAAGAGCACAAGAGTAGGAGAGCAGGCCAGGCAGGGTCAGGGAGCTGTGTATGCAGCATTCTTCAGACCACGTGAGGGAGGACATAGAGTCGGACTACGAATGAAAAGGGAGAAAGTGTAGAGCTGTGAGCAGCAGGACCTACTACATTAAGGGTAAAGGAATCTAAAATGAGCAAGATACGTCATATACGTGTACCAATTCTCCAAAATGAATGTAACCATTATGTATTGCAAACATACACTAATAAAAAAATTAGCAAGGGCTAAAACGATGAAAGAAAAGGGATTATTAAAATTATCCTGGGGACAGATGATGGTGGCTTAGATCTGAGTGGCAGGAACAGAGGTAATAAAAAGCATTGTGGATATGTTTTTAGTAGAGCTAAAAGCATTTCCCAGTCAACTGGCTATGGGATATGAAAGAGAAAGTCCAACAATTGCTCTTTCGGGCTAAACAACTTGGGGAACTGAACTGCCATCAACCAGACGGGGGAAAGACTATATGGGTGGAATAGGTCTGAGAACAAAGACCAGGAGCATATTTTGGGACATGTGAACACTAAGATTTCTATTAGACATCCAAATGCAAATATCAAGTAGATAGATGAATGTACACATTTAAAGGTCAGGAAAAGCTCTGGAAAAGAAAGAAGCCTTGGGAGTCAGTAGCACATAAATGTTTTCTCATACCATGGCAGAACGAAAACATTTCTGTAAAGTGTAAATAAGTTCCCTCTAACACTTAAGGGTTATTTTGCTATCGATATGGACCCTGATAGAAAATGCTTGACACCTGCTGATTCCACTTTTGTTGGAAGGTAAACTATGGACCTGAGAAAAATTTTACTTTCTATACAATACTGCCACTAGATTAAATATGCATTTTGAACCTTTCCTTCTCGTGCAGCAGCAAATGGAAACACCAAAACATTACCAGGATTTTGGGACTGATTTATTTCACAGTGATGGGCCTGATCAAGATTCATTCCCAAAGTATCAGACCTCAATCTCTGGTAGTCTAGGGTTTATTTGGGACTTGCAAGTGGGAAGTACAGAAGCAGAGTATTTGATGGTTATTGATTACTTATATCTTACATCATTATTACTGACTGACCTAAAAGAAAATTACATCATTTGCAAGTATGCAAGTCCAAACTCCAGGCAAGCTCAGTTACAGGAAGCATGTAGGTTCACAGTGGGGGCAAGCTTGAAGTCACGGGAAGCAAGTGTTATATGAGATAACATACGAATTCAGGGTAAGGTCAGTTAGGGGAAATATGTACTTAGCATTGGTGGAAGACAGGAAAACCAATCTGCTCAGGGGACTAGTTAGGTGCAGGTTGACATAGGACCTCAGAAGTAAAAATTTAACTCTATTTTCCTCTTCACTTGAAGACTTCTTTTTCCAAATTGCTTTCCAAATCCCTACTATTACAGTGTATTCCCAGCACAGCGTATCTGTATAAAAGATCAAAACTCAATGCTGTATGGCATAATATATGATACTGTACAGAAATTGAAAGCTCTATGCCATAGTTTTCAAATGCAAATGAATTAAAGCAGTATATAATATTCTGAAAAATACACTTTTTTGCATAATTCTTTTGAATTTATTCTATGCTATTTTGATGAAAAATAGAATACAGAGCACTTCAGTCAGATTGAGAGGTTAAAATTCTGGTTATATTCTTGTTCACTGTTAGTAAAGTGGTTTATAAAGGAGGAATGCTAGTACTAGATTATCATGATTTTCTTAAATAAAAATTTTATCTCCTATAAACCACCAAAGTCTTCTTAAGCAGGGAGCAAAGCAATTACAGGTTAAGATTTTGAAATAAGTATTTTCCAAGTGTGCAATGAGAACATCTCAGGTACTTTTTACAATCAAGATTCCCAGGTTCCACCAAAAACCTCCTAGTGTAACAGATCTTTCAGGACAGACCTCATAAATTTGTATTTTAAGTAAGTACCTCAGATCATTCATTCTTACAAAAATTTGAAAACTACTGTTCTCAAAAAAGCAGGAGAACAAATCTCACAGGAAGCAATAAAAATAGTACCAAAATCCACTCACCAACTAACTGAATCACATTTTCTTGAGCTTGCTTAAATCTTAATTTTCTGGACAAAACAAACATAAACTGCTCAGAGTCACAGGAGGTAGGATACCTCTGCTCTTCACATCCTGACTGATGTTTTGCCCCCTCTTCTCTCGGATCCTTTATCCATGCTTCCCTTTGAACTAACTCGTTTCTTCTCCACTGCCAAATACCTGTATGATCTGTGTTCCCGCCTGATCTCCCAGGTAGTCATTCTCTCTCTGCACAGCTGCAGTCTAGAGTCTAGCTTTACCGTTCTGTGCAACATGAACATAATACCTCAGAGCTTATAAAGCACTTCAAATACATTCTATCTCAGTTGATACTCTAAGTACCCTTGAAGAGGACATCTCCTGAGCTTCTGATGAGGATACTGAGCCAAGTGACCCACTGTGATAGGACGGAGAGCAAACAAGTGACAGAATACTATCTCCACACAGGTCACCCAGCGCTAACTTGCCATTCATGACTCATGTCACCACACCGTACCTGGGTCTAACAGACAAACATAGTCAGTGATAACCTATCCCTTGGTTGCCAGTGTTTATGTTCTTTCCTCATGAATCATTTGCCAACAATTTCCTGACCAGCCTGGCTTCCCTCACTTTGCCTATTTTTGTTCTTTACTACTTGAACTTCTTTTTCCTGCATGCCTCTGACTCTTTAATTTGCCCTTTTGCTTTGCTGTCTGGTAGCTCCTCCAGTAACTTCTCCAATCTGACAAATATCATTTGACAAATAATACTGAGTATAAATCATTCCTACTTTTCTGAGTAACACATGTTTTAAACTTTGATTTTATTTGCCCAACAATCTTACCTTACTTTTACAAAACTGTCGAACTGAAAACAATATGCTAATTATACATTTAGATGAGAAAAAAGATCAAGACAAGTAATCTTCCTTATTGAAGTTCATTAAAAATGACATTTCAAATGTTAATACCTTTTTTAAAAGAATACCTAATACATACCCTTGAAAGTTTGTTCAACCCAGAAAGCTCTCTTTCTCTATAAGAAGTTGGTTTTGTTTGTTTGTCTGTTTTTATATACAGCTTCTTAAACATAAAACATGAAATCACATTGTGTTTGGCTAGGAAGATAAAGAATCACTAAAATAATTTTTTTAAATAAACTCAAAAATTCTTATGGTGACTTTAAATTGCATTAAATATAGAAAACTAAAGCTACAGTTTAAAGAAGTTATCTGCAAGTGTTTGGTGGGAAAAAATGTTACCAATTTACTTTTAAATAATATACTCAAAATCAGAGAAAAAAATTAAATTAATGTAAAGATAAGTAAGTGAGCAGAATTGCGATTACTGATAAAGTGAAATACATAAACCTAAACCGGGCATGGTCGGGCACAGCTGTAATCCCAACTCAGGAGGCTGAGGAAAGAGGATTGCCATAACCTGAAGGCCAGCCTGGGCTACATAAGCAAGTTCAAGGTCAGCCTGCACTATATAGTGAGGCCCTGCCTTAAACAAACAAACAAACAAATATGTAGGCCTAACATTTTCAATATCTCTACATTTGGGAATAAACAGGAAGGAAAATGTTATCAATTAACTAGATTTCATAGTCGTGAAATTTGGCAGGCCACTGGGAGGAAAAACTAGAAGCCAACCCCTTTCTGTGAGCCAGGAGCAGCCATAGGGGCCACCGGGAGGAAAAACAAGAAGCCAACCATTCCTGTGAGCCAGTCGACATGCGGGCTGGGAAACAAGAAGAGTGGAGCCACCACCCCCATACCTGTGGGCAACCAGCTGATTCGAAGAAACACAGGCTGAGATGACAGCTACTGAAGCAAAAAAAAAAAAAAAAACTTAATGCTTGTAGTGTTTAGTGTTTGATTGACTTTGCAGGCCTAAGGCTTGTAGTCTGAGCACCTATTTGGAGGATAAAAGTATGCAATGTGGCAACTATGGGGGATCTCCTTCTGAAGGTGGTAGCCATTGTTAATTCCCTATTATCTTGTTTTAAAGTCCTGCATCATTTTCACTGTTTTTTTTTTTTTTTTTTTTTTTTTTTTTTTTTTTTTTTTTTTTTTTTTTTTTTTTTTTTTTTTGGTTTCAGTTTATTCTGTTTTGTTTTAATTTTATTATATCTGATGTTATGGGTAGCTATTTTGAAGATAATAGAGGCATTATGGTAGTCATTGTTGATTTCCTGTTATCTTGTTTTGAAGTCCTGTATCACTTTCACTGTTTTGCTCTGATTGGTTTTATTGTTTTATTTTGTTTGGTTTTATTCTCTTTAAAAAAAAAGTTGTGAAATTACACCACACTACACTATAACAAACTGAAAATCTGAGAAACACTTCAACTATCTCCTGAATATATAAATATTACAAATCTGGAAAACATTTTCATACTTAAGAAAAATATTCATTTTTTTTAAATAATTTATCACTGGAAGTGATGTTTTCAGGAAATTCTTTATTTTTATCTCCTGCATTTCCCCCTAACTGAAAGCCAGTACTTCTAATCTCCCAAATAAAAACTTGCTGTGCTACTTTATGACCTCCTTCTGCTTGTCCTTTTCATTCAAGATTTGCCTGGCCACTTCAAACCCAACTTACAAGTAACTCTCACCATTATTCTAGTTCACATCTTAAATACACTGTAATACATAAACAATAAGAAAAGCAGGACAACAGATGAAGAATTACTACCTCTTGTCAAAGTTTGTTTCTATTGTTACATGCTTTTCAGCAAAAGAGTGTAATACATTCAGTAAGAAACGATGACAAATTATTTTATGTTGTTCACTGGATTTGTTTTCATATGTAAAAGAAGAAATAGCAGATCCAACTAAAAACTTTTGAGACAGAAATTTGAAGGGTCATAGACAAATGTTGCTGATGACCGTCTAAATGTCAGCTCACCAAACCAACATCCCAAACACTAGGAAAAACTAAGAAAACTAAGACTGATCAATGCAATTATTACCAGTGAATTACTGAACTCATCAGTTGAGTCAGTCTTTCAATTACCTCCATGAGAAATGAGTTTGTCAAAACAACAAAACAAAAGATTGCTTACTGATACATGCATGGAATCTACAAAGACTTAGTCCCTCTATGATGACAGGCTCTGGAGTCAGTTTTCTCAACATCTCTACATTCAATTACTAAACATATGACCATAATAGAGGTCAAGAAATACCTAGGTTACCACTTCCTAAACAGTCATACACTAAAAGTTCTACCTATGGACTAAAAGCATGTATTTCATAACATGAAAGCAAAGAATCTGAACCAAGAATAGAAGTATCCCTAGGATGTCCATGAATGAGCATCTGAGACTCAATAAATCTCCTTAAACAATATACAAACTATCTGTATGTTTTTTTATGGGCATGAAAATTCAATTCATTTATCAGTGCATTTACAAAGACCTTAAGACAAGAAGATAAAAAAAAACTATCAAAAGGAAAGAGTATAAAAGACACAGTATAATACAAAGAAAAACCTAGTATTTGAAGGTAAAGAGTTAAGTTAACAACTTAGTTCTACCAAGCTGCTTTACTTCCTCCAAAACAAGTTTTCTAGATTGTAAAATCAGGAAATTATACCAACTATGAAGATTAAATGTATGTAAAGTTCCTGACATAGTGCTGGCAACTGTTGTATTATCGAAAGCTACTTGCTTCAAGAACACAAAAACGCATTAATTACAATAACATGACATGACACATTTTAAATCCACTGCTAGATTACGTGACTTAATTATTTTTCTTTTGAACACAGTTTCTTAAAATATGGACTGCCCCTGTCAAACGAGCACAAATGAGTGGCTTAATACAAGTTTATTATTTTATAGTTCTAAGGGCCAAAAAGTCAAAGAGGTTTCACAGAGCTAAACTCAAGGAAGACCACCTTGCTGTGTACCTTCTGGAGACTCCAGGAGAGAACCAATCCTCGGTTTTCCTGATTTTTGACTCATCACCATGTCTGTCACTGTGACCTCATTACACATTTTTCTCTCCCTCTGGCCCTACTGCCTTCTTCTTTCATTTTCTAAGAGCTTTGTGGCTACACTAGGTTCACTATCCAATCAGGACACTCTCCCCACCTCAACACCATAGCCATGAAAAGTCCATTTCACTATGTAAGGTGACATGTTCACAGGATCTGGGCAAGAGGACATGATGTGTTTGGTAGCAGAGGTCATTGCTTTACCTCTCACACAACCTTCACAGAGGTCAACACTACAAATTCTGGTGCCAAAATAAATGATCACATGATGATTATATTTATATTTTGAAATATCACACACTTGAATAAATAATCATTTTTACTTTAAAATTAATCAACAATTTCTTTTAGTTATGCCATTTAATCTCAAGTTACCCATACTTGGTGCATGTTATATTTTTTAAAAAATATCAGTAGTTCATTATTTTCAAAATTATTGCTATTAGTAATCAACAGAATGCTTGCTGTTTTATTTGGCTTCATTCTAATTTTTTTAAATCATGTTTTTTAGACATAAATGCTTTATTTACTTTAAAGTTTGAGGAGGACACAGAGGAATTTATTTGCTTTTATTTTAAAAACAGGAATAACTGGTATGTGCTCATCCAATTTGCCATTATCGTGACAGTTGCTGATACCTTAACATGAAACGTGTACCTGACTTACCAGAGGTTCTCTATTCTTGACCAGGCGTATTATTTTTACGGAGTCTTCTTCATCGTCAATATCATCAGGCATAGCAGGCAACACAGGATCGTAATTCTTTTGAGCCACAGTGTCATGCACAGAGAGCAGAGCCTATAAAATGCAAAAATTCAGGAAAATAGCAAGCAAATAGGAAATTCCCAACACCTAAGACTATAAAGAAAACCAAAACTGAGTTACAATTTTGTCATTACAATGATAATAAGGCAACGACTTGCAAAGAAGTCTCCTTCACACAAGAAGCTGAAAGCAGAATGTGCAGAGCTGCAGAAGGCGGCTCGACAAGGCAGCACGTCTATCTCCAAAGCCACTGGTACACGACAAGAATCAAAGCAGCTCTCCTCTAGCTTGCATGTTCCCTGCTTTATCCTGAGGAATATGGCAGCTGGGGACAAGGAGGAGGGGGTAGTTACTTTTCAGGGAGGGAGAAAATGAGGCTATGGATACACTGTCAATGAGCCCAGAGAAGTCTGAGAATACTATATATTTTCCTTTCTTACTATCAATTCTTCCTATCAGCAGAAAACACACTATCAATGTGATTCTTCTGTCTTCTCACTTTAATTTTTTGTGCAATAGATATGTATAGAAGAATGAAAGTATTTCTAGTCATTACTAGTAATGTACAGAGGTAAAACCCTTTGAAACACAGACATCTTGTTCTTAAGGATCAACAATGGGAAAAACATTGGAATCTTGCATGTCACTACCATGTTTCATGAGTGAATTTTAGACTTTCTACTACCTTGTTTCCTGACCAGAAGCTCCACTATCCATAAATCACTCATGTCAGAAACCTAGAAATCATCATAAAACCTCTTGTCTCACCTACATCCTTAATATCCCATGCATGGACCATTAAATCTACCCCCAAAATATACTAAAATTTGTTTTCTTCTCTCTAGTCTACATGGCATACCATGCTATTTATTTTTTTAACTAATTTTTATTGAAACATAGTGATATTTACTTACATATTATCTGTGGTTGCTTTTGTGCTATATAATAGCAAAGCTGAGTAGCTGGAACATTTCACTTTGTACCTAAAAACCTGGCTGTTTTCAGGTCTACATCACTGAAGCCATCGTTTCTACCTAGAGTATCGCAATGATCTCTAAATGGTTGGGCTGCATTCACTTTGGCCCATTCTCAAATCCATGATTCATATTACAGTAAAGGTGATTACCCTAAGGCCCAGACCCTCATAAAGCTGCCCACAGGACTGGGGAGGACGTCAGACTCTTTAACATCCTCTGATAAGTCTTGCACACCCTTGCAATCTTATAGCACTGTCTTCTTCACTTGATTTAAATAATTATTTCTCATTGAGGCCTGTTCAGAATAGAAAATATAAAAGTGGGTCCCTTTGTTTCTTGATCTCCACATCTTGTCTTTTGCTGAGATAAATGCTTACAACTTGTAATTGCATGTGGATTTTTAGGTTGATGTGTTTTAATACTCACTATCTACTGAAACAGAAGAAACATGGTGTCTATTTTCTAATCAAATCCTTTTAATGACTCACAGAACATGCAGAGTTGATCTCATAGAAGTAGAGAGTAAAAGAGTGGTTACTATAGACTGGGAAGGACGGGAAAGACAAAGGACAGCAGAGAAGAGTTGGTTAATGGTACAAAAATACAGTTAGAAGATTACTTTTGGTAGTCTACAGCACAGTACACTGGCTGTAATTAACAATTTCATGTATTTCAAAATGACTAGAAGACAGGATTTTGAATATTAGTAAAATAAATGGTAAATACTTGAGCAATAGACAGGCTAATCATCCAGATCTAATCACTATACATTGCATATACACACTGCATATATATACTATACACTGCATTTAATCACTATACACTACATATATATACTGCATATATGCACTGTGCCCGTGACTATGTACAATTATGTGTCAATGAAAAAATTCTATTACCAAAAGGAGTTAGAGAAGTGACTCTTAACTAAATACAATTTTACCCCCCAGGAGTCATTTGGCAATGTATCGAGACATTTTTTTATTTTCGCAATAGTGGAGATTCTACTGTCACTTAGTGAACAGAGGCTGGAGGTGCTCCTAAATATGATAGCATGCAGAACAAGCCCTCCCCAGAAAACATCATTACCCAGCCCCAAAATAACAAAAGCTTCAAAGCTGAGAAACTCATGCTGTGGTTTGTTTGCCCAGGCTCATAAGTGGAAGGCCTGCCTCCCAAAGTGGTGGCAATAAGCAGATGGGGAACCCTAAGAGAGAGAGAGAGCCCTGTGGGAAGTAATTAGATCACTGGGCACATCATTCCTGGAAAAGATTAATATTGACCCAGGACAGGAGTCAGGGCTTGAGAGAGTGGGTTGTTTGAAATTGAGGCTACCCGTGCACTTGGCCCCTCTTGTGCATGGCCAGTTCCCTTACTCTTTTCTCCCACGCTGTGATGCAGCCAAAGAAGCCCTTCACAGAGGCCCTTCACACAGGCCAAAAAGATGATGCTCAACCAGTCTTGGATTTTCAACTTCCAAAACTGTGAGTTAAATAGACCTTTTTCTAAGGTACCCAACTTAAAGTACTTTGTTACAGCAACAGAAAACATAACTAATATGTTCTCCAGTAGAGGGAATGATTTCTGAACAGTAATAGATTCTCTTCTTATCATGAAGCAGGGAAAATTTATAATCGACAAAACATTGAGAAGACTTACTAAATAGGTACTACTTCAATGTGAGAAAAATAAGTCCAAGACTAAATGCAGTCATGGTCTCACCTAAAAAAGCTTAAATGCAAGCCTGTAAAAGGATCACACTGTTTTCAAATAACTGTGCAACAGAAAAATGTTTAAGTATGTTATCTATACAAAAATACAAAACTACCCATAATCAAATCAGAGAAAATTCAAAATGACTGGTAGTGCACCAAAACTTACTAGGCATACAAGGAAAGCACAAAATACTGCTCATAATGAAGAATAAAAATGACAAAGCTATAGAAATAAACACTGCAATTACACAGATAACAGACAAGAAAGTTAAGTTATATCTATATTCTAATGTTCAAAAAAGCTAGAAAGACTGAACATGAACTATGAAATATATTTAAAAATCAAGCTTGTAGAGATTAAAACTATAATCTATGAAATATGAAAAAATCACATAAAATGAGGTTAACACAAATTAGACACTGAATAAAAAGTAAATTTATAGGCAAAGGAACATAAATGAAAGTTTCATTTCACCCAAAATGAAAGATGAAGTGAAAATATACTAAAATATCATAAACAGAGTATCATGAATAACATGACGACCTAGAGTTCTATACCCAGCAAAAATATCTTATAATAACGTAGATTCTTCAGTGAAATAAAGATGTTTTAAAGACATACAAAAGTTAAAAAACTCATCAGCAGTAGACCTGCTGTCTCAGTTACTTTTTACTCGTTGCTGAGACAAAATACCTGACACCCAAAATTAGGAAAGGAAAGGATTATTTCTTGGGGAGGTTTCAGTCCATACTTAGTTGGCTCCAAGGCAGCATGGTATGGCAGGGCTGCCGTTCATGGTGGTTGCAAGCAGCAAAGCGCACTGGCAAGAGAGAGAGAAAGTGGGGGGGGAGAGAGAGAGAGAGAGAGAGAGAGAGAGAGAGCACTCGCACGAGAGGGGGTGGAAGCGAGCAAGAGGAAGACCCGCCTCATCTACACTGTACGTCGGTTCCACCCCTGGGCGGGTGCCAGCACCCACATCATCAATCCCGGTGCTAGACAACAAACCAATAACAAGCGCTATACTCAGCCCCATCAAAAGCACACGAGGACTTGGGGGGGACATAGTATATCACCCAATACACCTGACTTGTAAAAAATGTTATAAAAAGTCTTTTAGACTAGAGAAAAATGACAGTGAGGATAAAGAACACTGAAAATACACACTATCTTAAAATTTATATAACTGTCTTGAAACATAGTAAGAATTATATATTATATATTGAAACATAGTACAAATAGCCAGTGTAAATTTAAAAAATAAAGCCATTATAATAGTTGCAGCAATATATGCTGCATTTACATTTCTGAATTCCAAAATAATCTTATAGATTTCAAGATCATCTTTTTTTGAGACCAGCCTGGGTTACAAAGTGAGCTCAAGGCCAGCCTGAACTACACAGTGAGATCCTGTCTCAAAAAGACGAAAGACCAAAACAAAATAAAATCAAATTCATCTTTTTTAACAGCTTGGCTTTACAGATATTGTTGGTTAGCAACATTGTTATTTGGACAACTAAAAGCTACTTTGTGTTTCATTTTCCTTTTTTAACCATGATGATTTTATTTTTTAATATACAGATTTTCCTTTCAAAAGGCAATGCGTAAATGGAAATTGTGTTTCCATATGCCATAACTACCAATCACAACTGATGGGTTTACCTGTTGCCCAGAAGAAACTGCAGGAAATTGAATGCTAGGCTTTGTAACTCATCAAGCTCACAAATTCTCACTGCCTTAGACCCCCTGGAGTGAACTGTAAGTTCTAAGTAGCTGTCAGGTCCACAGAATTAAGTGTCTAGCTCATAAGGATGAGTAAAACTGATTTATTCCTCCAAAAGGAAGCTTAACTTTTCCCTTCAGCATGCTTTAATGAAGCCTCATCCATCCTGCATGCTCGGGCAATGAGTAATTTCTGGTAAGTGAATGTTTTGGAAAGCTGAAAAATTACAAAAAAATCTTTGTCTTCTTAAAGAAAATCTACCAAATCTTCCCTGATTTCCTAAATTACAATACCATGTTCAAGAGTGTCACTTTGCTGTTTTATCAGAACGAGCCCCAGTGTGATGACTCACACAGCTTCTTCTGTCTTACTGTAGCTACATGATGTCCAGGACTGGTTCATATTTATTACAACTGTCTTTACTGTCCTTAGAAACAGCAGCTCTGTACAGACCAGCATACCTCTATCAACAGCCCATGCACACCACCACCACTACTGCCCTTGGGCACTGCACCCCTACCCCTTTCTTATCGCTTATTCCTTCTTTTACATTTCACTGTTTTTCCTGGACTTTTAAGATCTGAACAGTAAGATCACAGTTTGTAGATATTTTATTAACTAAGTATAGTTTTTATTTTAAGTAATCTTCAAAATTTTTGACATTTCTCAGGTGAGATTATTGATAGAGAATAACAAATCATTCCCTAACCATTATAGACTTGAGGGCACTTGACTACTTCAGAAAAGCACTGGCATTCTTCAGAAATTTGTGATTACTTAGGAGTGAAATGAACAGTATCACAATTTTATGTTACTACAAGTAAAAAACATGAATAAGAAGTTTAAAAGCCATATGAATATACTGAATTATATGAAAAGATATGAAAGGTTATAATGACATGAAAATTCCAAATATTTAATAGTTTATGTTGGCATTAATTTCCTGGGAGCCCCCCACACTGTAAGCGCAGAGCTGTGTGCTAAAGACACATAAACAAGACCACCAAGGACATCAATAAGACACACTTGAGTACATAACAGGAAATCCATGGAACACACACATGCACACAGACTTCTTATACACTAGTTTAGTTTCTGGGTTGGACATGTTTGAGCTTAGTTTTCTTAATATTTAAAAGAGAATTATTTAATCCCAGCACTCGGGAGGCTGAGGTAGGCGGAGCGTTGTGAGTTCGAGGCCGGCTTGGGCTACAACGCGAGCGTAAGGCTGGCCTGAGCTACATAGTGCGACCCTGCCTCAAAAAATCAGGGCTGGGAGTTTGGCTCAGTGCCTTAAGCGTCTGCCCTGGCAGGCATGAGGTTGTGAGTTCAATCCCTGGTGCTGCATAAAAAAATAAATAAATAAATAAATAAAAGAGAATTAGTGTTAAAACTTATTTAACATGGTTTCATAATAATTAGAGATAATGCATGAAGCCTGTTCTATAACAATGTTAGTTACAATTAATTATAATTATTATCTTAGTTCAAGAATCATTTTGTGTATTTAACTTTGTATATAAAAATTTGTACAGGACCACATTTAAATAAGAAAATATTGTTATCATATAGCTATGGTACATTTATGAAAAATGATCAAATTAGCAGACAAAAATACATAACAAATTTTACATAAAGTAAATATGCTATATCCTAGAACCAGTATGAATCAAACTAGAAACTTCCATCCATTTAAACACAAAAAACAAAACCCAAATAAGCCAGCTCTGGTGGTTGGCAACTAGTGATAACAGAAAAAGAACACTAAACAGGGCTTACGTGATTAACTTCATATTAATCACAACTGCAAGGGGAAAGAGACTTCATGCATTATTGTACACGAAAAGAACCTGTCTTAAGTACAAGCTAGTAACAGCTATTAAAAACTTAAAATGTTGATATATTAATAGCCAACAATTCATTAACCTAATAAAAATATATTAAATCCAACATACCACAAAATTCTGTGATATACAAAAAATGTACACAATAGTGTTTTTTAAATAACAGCTCTATTTGTAAAGGATAAATTAAGTAATTATGCTAATCAAAGGAAAGTCCCCAAAATTCCAAAATGTTAAAAAATAAATAAAAATCCAGCTGTAAGAAGTGAATTCTATGATCCCATTTAAAGAGAAAAAGTATACATTTAATACTGATGTGTAGAGGAAATGGCAGTATGATCAAAAAATACAGTGAATGCTTTACAAAAAAAAAAAAAAACATTATTATACAAGACAGACTGCCATTAGTTACCCTAATAATACTACCCCTGGCCCCAAATATACTCATTCCATCACTTGTGCCACTTTCTGAAGCAGTTCTGGAAGTCCTCTTTTGTGTCTTCAGTTGCGCTCTCATGGTTGTCTCAACATCCTAAATTATTTTAATACATTTGTCTTTCATGGTTATTTTGACTTTGGAGAAGAGCCAGAAGTTGTAGAATGCCAGATTCATTGCATAAGGTGGATGATGACACACAGTTCTGTTTTTAAACACTTGCCTTTCCATTCAATGGATGAGTTGGTGCCAGCGCTCACTGTATGTTTTGATCACACCTCATGAAGACATTGCTGAAAGAGGATTTGCAGAACTATGTTTGCTTGTTTGTTTGTTTGTTTGTTTGTTTGTTTGTTTGTTTGTGACAGGGTCTCACTGTGTAGTTCAGGCTGGTCTTAAATTCATTACAGAGCCCAGGCTGCCCTGGAACTTGCAGCAATCCTGCTTCAGCTCCCTAAAAGTAGGGATTACAGCACTGTGCCACCACACCTGGCCCCAGAACTCTCTCACAAAGTGACAAGAACAGTGACGTAAGTGTGATTGAAATGGTAGGTAGTATTTTGAGGAGAATTAATGGCAGTGTGTCTTTTATTGTAAGAATTGTTTAAAAATATAAATATTCACTGTTTATGTTGATCACTCCTTGTTTATAAACACACAATTCACAGAAATAAAGTCATTAAGGATATCAAAAGATACTCATCCTCACTAAAACACAGTGAAAACAGAGTTTTCTACTTTCTCTATAGTTTGAATTAAAAACACAATTATGCATTATTAAGAAAGAATATTTCTGTTTTCTTGTCTTCATCAAGTCAGTTTATGGAAGGTAAAATTAATGTGAAAGCAATAAACTTCCTCTCTTATTAAAGACGAATAGCATAAATCATTTGTATAGTTTTCCTTCTAACTTCATTCATGAATATGTAAAAAAAAAAACTTTTCTTTCATGAGTGCATGTGTTCACACACTCATGAATTACTGCATTTCTGCTTGTGTCTGTCCCTGTGCTTGAGAATACCTATCTCATGATCAAATAACCATCAAGTTTTGCTGATGCATATTTTTTTCTTCTTGTAGTGCTGAGGACACTTCACTGCTGAGCCCCACAAATATTTTTACTGGTCAGTTTTTTACACATAACCCTTTAACCTATTTGGAATTCATCCTAGTAGGAATACTTTCCTCATTTTTTCCGCCAAATTACTAAACAGTTATTCTAACTATGCATGGCAAAGTTATCTCTTCAAACAACTCACACTGCTGCCTCCACCAGGACTCCAATGGTGACCACCTGAACTCTTTCCAGCTCCTCCCTGGCATCCTCCACACAGCTGTCCAGCTCCATGGCCCTCCAGCACCACCCATCTCAAAATCTGCTCTACATTCTACACACGGAGTGATTGTGTCACTTCCTTACTTAAAACCTTTCCATAGTTTTCCACTGCACTTAGGATAAAATCCAAACTTTTTAATATGCTCACAATTAGGGTGGTCACAGACTTCATCACTGAAATAGGAAAGCAACATAAAAGAAAGGCTCTTAATAATAACACTGGAACTGTAGGCACAGACCAGATTGTGCTGGCCAACCCCTCTGCGGAAGGCTCAACCATGCAGCTCTAAACTCTCATCCTCTCCTCTTTAAAAGGTAATGCCTGGTTGAGCCAAATTTACTTTCATCCTCAAACTTTACAGGTTTTCACTTTACCTAAAATACTTGTTTTTCACATCTCACCCCAAACTCCTCTACCCTCTTCTGATACCTCGGACTCAACCTTCAAGTTCACGGTACAGTTTTCTTCAACAACACCTCTGCCCTGGCCCAAGTATGGATTGAGGATGATTCTTGTAATTATGTATCATTCCCACATGTTTCCTTTTCTTACCCAATATTTCTCCTCCCATTTTCATTAATCTGTCTTTTACAAGTTGGATCCAAAGAGCCTGCCACACAGTAACCATCAAATAAACATCTAAAGATGAATGAATGATCTGTCTCCATTTACATTTACAAATTACCAAGGAAAAGTTACTGAAGTTTTTTAAAGGCACTGGAAGGTCTGCTAACTACAGAAGTGACATTCCACATGATGGCAGTTAATAATATAAATGACTTCAGGGAATGCGATGTTAAATCTGGAGTCAAAAATGAAAGAAAGATACTTTCTTCTCAAGACTGCCTTGCCATGGATTGGCATAGTCAACTGAAACGTCACATGTCTGGAATCTTACCCACTTTCTACATAAACCTCTTAAATATACACTTTTCATAGTGACTTCTCAACCATTTTTTAATCACACTGCTACTTAAATATGAAAATGATCCATATAAAATATTCTTCACAAAATGAAATTTAGGCATCATGAAATTTTATCAAACATATCTTCATGATATCATCTAACTCATGCCTTCCTTTTGAATCAAACACCAGTTTCTGTCCAGTATTCATCTCTTTTTTATTGGCTATTCCATTTTAAACATGGCTGAGCAAAATACCAAAATTATTTTTTGTCTGAAACACTCGTCTTTAATCTCCAATATCAAAGAATTTAACAAGCTTCTCATAGCTCAACTTGTCCTGCTCTGGTTGACATTATTCTTACATGGAGTCTAAGACCAAATGAAGAAATCCTGAGATCACTCTTAAACTGTGGATCTCCTTTTTGGAGCTCCTAATCTTCAGGCACACTTGATCTTTAATACCAAGAAACTTTTCTGTTGTACTCTAAGGAAAAGATTTAATCAACCTCCTAAAGTATATCAAATCAATTACCCTTGCATTATTATTTATAGTCCATTTACTCTCTAAAGGAATGTATTTGTTACTTGTATTTACTTAGGTTAAATATTACAGTCCATGCATGTTTTTACTTCACCTTTGATTTAATACTGTTATTCTTTTATTGAATATAAAATTTAAAACCTATATACCATGGTTTCAAAGGATATTTTGCTAAGAATGTATAAGCCAGTTTTTGCACCTAGGCAAAAATGTTCATTCAACACTCTATACATGGTTTACCAGGAATCATCATAAGATAACTAACCATTTTAATTACGGAACTGATATGTAGTTTTGTCTCACGGAACAATGTTTAATACACAACTGCTGTATTGTCAAGTTCAAAGTGTATATACATGATGGATAAACATGATGGAATTTTATGCATTAAAGATCTCAGAGTAAGAGCCGGGCGTGGTGGCGCACGCCTTTAATCCCAGCACTCGGGAGGCTGAGGTAGGCGGAGCGTTGTGGGTTCGAGGCCGGCTTGGGCTACAACGCGAGCGCAAGGCCGGCCTGAGCTACATAGTGCGACCCTGCCTCGAAAAACCAGGGCCGGGAGTTTGGCTCAGTGCCTCAAGCGCCTGCCCTGGCAGGTGCGAG